>RDPX01000126.1:530069-548623 GCA_003991215.1 Morbakka virulenta
TCATAATCATAACCATACTCAAAATCATAACCATAATCACAATAATACTCATAATAATACAGTAATCATAAACATACTCATAAACATAATCATAACCATACAGTAATCATAGTCATAACCATACAGTAATCATAACCATAATCATACTCATACTCATAAACATAATCACAATCAAAGTCATACTCATAATCATACTCATAACCATAACCATGGTCACAATCATAATCATACTCATAACCATAATCATACTCATAATCACAATCATAATCATACTCAGAATCATACTCATAACCATAACCATAATCACAATCATAAGCATACTCATAATCATAACCATACAGTAATCATAATCATAACCATACTCAAAATCATAACCATAATCACAATAATACTCATAATAATACAGTAATCATAAACATACTCATAAACATAATCATAACCATACAGTAATCATAGTCATAACCATACAGTAATCATAACCATAATCATACTCATACTCATAAACATAATCACAATCAAAGTCATACTCATAATCATACTCATAACCATAACCATGGTCACAATCATAATCATACTCATAACCATAATCATACTCATAATCACAATCATAATCATACTCAGAATCATACTCATAACCATAACCATAATCACAATCATAAGCATACTCATAATCATAACCATACAGTAATCATAATCATAACCATACTCAAAATCATAACCATAATCACAATAATACTCATAATAATACAGTAATCATAAACATACTCATAAACATAATCATAACCATACAGTAATCATAGTCATAACCATACAGTAATCATAACCATAATCATACTCATACTCATAAACATAATCACAATCAAAGTCATACTCATAATCATACTCATAACCATAACCATGGTCACAATCATAATCATACTCATAACCATAATCATACTCATAATCATACTCATAACCATAATCACAATCATACTCATAATCATAAACATAATCACAATCAAAATCATACTCATAATCATACTCATAACCATAATCACAATAATAACCATACAGTAATCATAAACATACTCATAAACATAATCATAACCATACAGTAATCATAACCACAATCATACTCATACTCATAATCATACTCATAACCATAATCACAATCATAATCATACTCATAATCATAACCATAGTTATAACCATAATCATAACCATAGTTATAACCATAATCATAACCAGTTATAACCATAATCATAATCATAACCATCAAAAAGTAAATTATAAGCTAATAGTCTCTTCAAGCTATAAAAAGAAAAATGTCTTTTTCCCAACTTTCAAAGTCTAAACCTTATTTCAATAGTTAGGAACCAAACAAGGCATAAGGCTACTTAGTGTATGAATTGTGAAGTAAAGACGTAACAAAATTGTAAGACCAAAATATAAGAGTTGACAGTAGACTTTAAAACAAGCAATTTATACGATGAAAGAAAAACCTTGAAAAACTACATTCATAGAAAGGGCTATTACAACGAGATGCAACAACTGCATAAAGATGCAACTGACTGAGCAGATACCAGCAAGGAAAACGGATAAGAATATTTTCTATTTCTAAGATAATATCTATAGAAAAGACTAAGACAAGCTACATATTTTTAAAAAGTATTTAAATAATAAAATTTAAACAAACACAACACGATTGGAGAGACTTTTTAACTTCGCTTTGTGATACTTTTCTCACAATGTTAAAAAAACTAACAAGTAAATACAAAAATGAAGGATGGTATATAATAATTGTCATTCTTCATAGTTTTTATCATTAATACTAACTAAATGTTAGCTTTCAACTTTTACTATTCAAAATTCAGGGAAAGGTAAGAAGAAAAAAAGTTAGTGTTTTCATACCATTTTCTATAACTTGACATATCAAATACAGATCCTTGTCTTTAGTAGTTTCTGAGTAAACAAAGCCAGGGACAAAAAAGCTCCTTTTATGATATGACATCTTGTGAAACTAAACGTGAATATGGGTTTTAAGACAACTGGTTTACTGTAAAAGTGATAGATATTAATGTGTGTTGTCTCACTCCTCAAACATTGATTGTGATGAAAATTCTTCAGAATTTCAAATCAACTTCGATTCTTGAACTGCAGATGTAAATGTTGTTTTTAACATCATTTTCCCAAGTAACTGGGCTCAAATGATGGCCTTCAGAGAAAATATGTTGCGACAGGGAGGAATTTCTTAGGCGGACGCCATTCATGACGTCAATCCGTGTTTTTTGTCTTTTTAAAAGTCCCAGTCTTTTTGCCCGCTCAGGCATTCGAATACAGTACCTCTAGTTTACCGTGTAACTGCATTAATCATTAAGATACGACTCCTCATACAGAAATAAACGGGGATAAGACCAAAGATGAAAATTCTCCTGAAAAATGTTATTACCGTCTTCAAATAAATAAAACACATTCCCTAAATTCGCCGTATTCAATCAAAAAAACAGGTATGTGCCCGTTTTAAAAATGAACAAAAAGTGATTGAAGATTTCAGCTATTAAATACTGACAAATAAGATCTTCAAATCCCTTTTCAAAAGGAGGGAGGGGGTAAAAACTATTCCTATGGTGAGTTCAATATTTTCTCACGGTTCCCTGCAAAAAAACTTGACTTTTAACCAAAGATACAAAAACCGTAAACACAATACCTTTTGAATTTTTGGATGCTGTCGTAATAACTGGGGTAGAAATACAGTATTTGTAGAACTCCATCTTCTCTTTTTCAAACGCTTCCCTCTGTTGTAATGAAATAAAACGACATGAATTTACTAAGCCTCGTACCTTCAAAACCACTTGGAAATAAATTGTGGAATATAACCAAGTCACTGGCATGTGTAGCAATGCATGTGTAGCAATAAATGTGTAGTAATAAAAACTACCAATTCATATCCCATCGCAGTGAAATTCTGACCTCACAATCTTCCTTTACCTACGGTAAATGTTATGCTCATTACTCCCTTACTTTCTTTCTTAATTATTTCTCAGAGATCCATGCATTTTTGTATCCAAAGTGACAAAGAATGACTGTTTGAAACCCTGAGATTGCCAATGCTGACGTTGTGGTCATTAGGAATATCAACTTAATCCCAGACCAGTACAAGGTCAGTATGAAAGTTAACTTGGAACTCATAAATATGAAATACGCTGGTAAATTTCTATCTTGACTGTCACATCAAATATATTTGATGTGACCATCTTGAAAAAGCGCCCTCTTTTAACATAATCAAAAAAAAAAGACACACAAGATGCCTAAGCAATAATTTACCGCAAGCACAGTGGAGACAAAAAATAAACTAACTTCTTCTTTATTTATGTAGAATTATAAGAGTTTGCATATTCCTCTCCCTCGTGACACATGAAAACTACCAAAATCAAAATGCAACAAGTACACGTTTGTCGACATGGAAAACGTAGATAACAAAAAGGTATAAACTACCTCACGTAAACTGTAGATGAGGTTACGGCATTCACAAAACCCGAAAATGCAGTAAGGAAGTGCATATTCTACAACTTATAAACCGGTCTTTCTATGTGTGTGTGTGTGTGTGTGTGTGTCCCTCTCCCCCTCTCTCTGCCTGTCTGTCTGTCTCTGTGTGTGTGTGTGTGCGCGCGCGCGCGTGAGATTCACACATATACACACTTTTTCCCCGTCTTCCAATAAACGGTTTAAATCACCACGCTTAAAACTGGCCGGCGCAATTGCAATGTGCCGGTGAGACGGAGGAAATTATCTGCAGTCCCCCAGGCAATATGTGGAGTTGTTGGGAAACAAAATCCGATTTCCAGTGCTTTTGGGGGCCACGATTGGCTAAACGTGTCATGTTTTTGCAACCATTGTATATTGTATAAAAATGACTGGTCAATTCTAAATTAAGGTAGTTAAAAAAAATATATTTGAAGTGTCTAAACTGCTGAAAGCAACATCGTTGTTTCGTAACATAATTTGTAATGCATTCCGACTAATACCTCTTTAGCCAAATTGACCACCAAGTCTGTATATTTCTTCCTATTTAAACGCAGATTTTCTTTTTCTTGGTTCAAGAGCTTCACGCGCTGTTTCAGCTGATGAATGCTTCCTGGTGAATGGGCGTCCTAAAGCAGAAGAAATAATACAGTTAGTGGACTTCAACCATTAATAACCGGCTTAGTTTCAGGTGAAGGGTTATTTACTGTTTTAAAACTTTCTTTCCTGTTCAAAGTGGAAGACTTCAATAAATCAATCAACCAAAGGTAGGAAAAAAAAGAAGAAAAAAGGCAACACATAAGCACTAAAGTTGTTTCTGGCATTGCTCAGCATTGTCAAGGGTTTTATAATGGACTTAAGTGTACAAAAATATGTTTATTTCTAATAAGTACTAAAATTGTACTTTTATTTTGACTCTGATTCAGTTCTTTTCATTCTTCGGCTGGTAAAAAAACCAGCAAATATTCATTGGAAGAAAAAAAAAAAAAAGTCTTCCCGCGCCGGGAATCGAACCCGGGCCGCCTGGGTGAAAACCAGAAATCCTAACCACTAGACCACGCGGGATACGACTTCGCTACGGTTGATAGGGCATAGAATCACTTTGTTTATAACGTAATCCATTTTCTTCTTTTTTCTTCTGACCTGTCAAGCCATATTTCATGAAAAATAATTGAGGGTTGATACCTGCATCTAAAACAGACAGTCAGTGATTTGATGTGACCACCACAGGAGAAATAACGTTAAAAATAATGGTTGAAAAATGAGTAAAAGATATGCTTTTGAAGTAACCTAAAGAATGGGGGAAAAGATGGTGCATTATTGATTTTTGTCACTGTCGACCATGAAAAGATGCTTTGATTTTATACACCCTGTTCTAATGCATTCTCTTCGTTAAAGAAAACTTAAAAGAAAATGTTACAAGGGGTAAAGAATCAGTAACAAAATGTCAAATTGCAGGGGCGACTAAGTCGAAGAACTAAGTTGTTGGAAGATTCATCCACACGTGGCTCCTGAATAACTGGAGACGGCTGTTTACAGCGAAATTTCATGGGGGGGGCGAACCCCGGGACCATACCATGAAAAAATATTCCTATCAAACTATACCTACAAGCTGCTTGAAAGAGTTTACACGTAGTAAACAGCGGCACTTTCTCATTTTTCCCTCGCCAGTATTTATTTTTACGTATTAAGCAAATCACACAGCAAAACAACTTGAACTTGCATTGTTAAATCAGCAACCATTTTTATTACACAGATCCTGATTGAGGTTTCTACTACGATTTCGTCACAGTTCTTTATTGTCTTTTGTTTCGCATTTTTGCGTTTTTCCACACGTTCTTCATATTTCGGGTGTGGGCATCACTATTTGTGTCTACAAAGTTATCTGTAATTAACCGTTAAGTGCTGTAGCCCCATCGCTTGAATAGCACCTTATGCAGCCCACACGTCTACATCGCTGTGGACCCTGGTTGTAGCAAGGACTGAATAATTGGGATAAACTTTATTGCACTGTGAGCTGGAACAATGTACATAAAAGCAGTACTTAGATTCTCTGCAAATGCCACCAAAAACCCACTGCTGCGGCAAATATCTTCCGCAGTTCGCTTTTCGTCGAGAAAAAGACTTCCATCAACTTCAACGGTCCTATTTGCTTCACTCATACAAATGGATTTAAAGGAACTATGCAGTGCAAACTTCAGAAAAGTAGTTGTTCCCGTCCACCACAGTGATCTTGTTGATGCCAAGTTCGTGCTCCCAAAAGTCGATGTTTGACAATTTTCTATAAAAAAAGACAGCTGTTTTGACTGGCAAGTTTGAGCTTTCAAAGCAAGTGTATTTTCTTACGCCAATCTCATGATAAAAACTAAATGTACGACATCTCCAATGAACTTCCTTTTTCCCTCAAGTAGAGAGCTGTCGGGAGTCCACAATTGACCCAAGGCCGATTGTTATGCAAAACGCCCCTTCGTTGTTAAAAAGTACGCATGAAGCTTTGTCATGAAAGACAGAACTCGAGATTCATTTCAGAACAAGCAAAAGCAAACAAAATTTAATTCAAATAAAATCAAATGAGTTGATTTAAAGGAAAACAGAACATCTGCAGCGCCATTTCGAGCGTGTCAAGTCCATTCCGGTGCTTTTTGTCTTCTGTTTTTTCAGAATGAACGACTTGTGAAAGTAGCGGCGGGGAAAAAATGTCAAGTACCCAAATAGCTACTGAAAAAAATTTAAAAATTCATAGGGCAGAACACATGAAGCAAACTGGCAAATTTCCTATTGAACCAATTCATAGGATTTCTAAACCATCAAGTATTGTTTCTCGAAAGAAAATCTGTGCTCAAAAAAGCAGCTTATTAAAATATTGAAATATTTCCATCGTACCAAATTTATAGTTGATTTACATATACAGTTGAAATTTAGTTTACACAGATGTCATGTTCATTGCTGATGCTTCTTTGAGTAACCAAAATGTTCCATGTTGTATGACCACACAACGTGCCTACACTGGAGTGAAGAAGACTGTGTGCGTGGGTCGCATTATGGGGGTTAGCCCACTTTCTCCAAGTGACTTTAAAACTGAGAGCTGTTCAAATAGGTGATACTAAGTGTCATGAAATAGTAGAACACTGCTGAACAAAAGGTTTCACCTTTGACAGGGAAAATAAAATAAAGAGATTATAGACAAGGAAACCAACACAACAACAACAACGAAACAATCTATTCCTTGCAGCAAGGCGATCACATCAACAGTATATCCTACACTTTTCCAGAATTATGGCTCCCAGCACTAAAGAATGAAGCACAACAAGCACAAGCTAGGTATAGTGCAAACCCTCAAAAGAACTAGATTCCTGTCACCACCAAGGTCTGCACTATCAATGTACTAGATTTTAGAGATGCACCTTTCAAAACACAGCGTCGTAAAAGACTCGTTACATGATAAAGGAACCGACAAAGCCTTCAGGAGTTGATAAATCTAGTTGAAGACCAATAATAATCGTCTGTTTGTCTGAAGAGTACACTGTCATCCCATCTGGAAGGTTGACGTTCATTTCACTTGGAACTAATACAGTTGTCTGCAAAAATTGTCATTTCTTTCTTCTGTCATAAGAGCTATTCCAGAAATACTGCCCATCAACTTTGTTTCATTAGAGAACTTCTGTCTTAAACTGAAAGTGGTCATCATAATTTCTCGGATGAAACAGATTTAATTTCAGATGCACCATTGAAATTTTTTGAGGAATCTCCAACATACACTTGCCTTTTATGCTTGATAATCATATGAACACTTGGTAAGCTCAAGCTTTCAACTCCCTCCTATGATGAAGTAGGGTGACATCGGGTCAATCACTGCACACGTTTCTATCAACCTCTAGAATGGGTGCCAGCACTGGGCATAATGTTCTTTAATACAAAGGCTTTAGAAACAAAACGACCATTACATTTAATTATTGGTTTGATGCCTCGGCGATTTTCTTATTCACACAGATATGTTGCTCCAGAATTTTCAGTGGAATAATTGGTATCTACAGCTTCTTTTAGGAGTCATCATGATTAGGTGTCGAGAAGTCGACAAGAATATTTAAATCACTAAACAGGCGCCCATTGTATTTCAGAAAGGAGAGTACTTTCCAATCCATCAACACCTATCTCAGATCCACCAACAGCAAGGTGTGGAACATTTGTGCTCAGCATACGAGTGGTTCATTTGGTTGTTCACATCTCACACGCAATCAATAAAATATAGTACATAATTATACATAAGCATAAACCCACATCACTATGTATATAGTATAGAATATAGAATATAATACAAATGGAGAGAATTTGCAATTGCAGAAAGGTAAAAATTTTTTAAATTTTTCTACAGCTTCTCTTTCATGAAAACTGAGTTCTTTTAAAGTGATTGTGGAAATTTAAGGCTAGGAACCAGTGAGCCATAAGCATTCTTTACTATTACCTTCTGTGCAATGTTCCTATCAGCAGGAGAGTTAAACTCTATTACAGATTTTCTGTCTCTAAAATCGTTTCATTCTTTACGTCTTTTCCCCCACCCAGCCATGTAATAAATGAAGTAAATAATATAAACAGTGCTCACCATCAGTTCCTTAATCCTCACAACTGATCGAACAACATCATGGGACAAAACCGGTAAACAGATATGAGGCTAACGGCACAATCATTGGGCTCTGATAACGTTTTGTAAAATACAAAATTTCTTCCAAAACACAAAGTTGAGTAAATTATATAAGGTTATTTGATCTGGCTGTTCTTGAAGGCAATCGGATATGTCAGTACGTTTTTTAATCCTGCCAAAATGAATGTCTCCTTGGATCAAGGAAAAATTCATTAACCATGAGAGACAAGCTTCAGAGCGGGAAGCAAATGACACATTCTGAGAGCCTGGGGGAAAAATGACATGTGCTTGTAGTATAACCTGTCTAAGCTGAACTTGTGCAAGCTGGAGAAAAAGGTCAAATCAGAAGGATGATCATAATGCACATAGCCATACCAGTTTATAATCATCTGATTTTATTACACCCATGGGTTGCAGATTTTTTGCAAAGCGCACCCACGAACAATCTCCACTACACCCGGACCTGACCCATTTATTGAACAGTATGAAAATCCATGTTTTTAACTTTTGGTGTTGGTGTATATGGGAAGATTTCCATTATACAGATGTTTTTCAGTCTTTCAAAGGAATATTAAGTAAAATTTTAAATGCAAATTGATGTCATTATCTGTCAGTTAAATCCGAAACTCTTTGCTAATTCTAAGTTACTTGTATCTTTCTGGCGAATGTCTTCATTCAATCGCAAAAATCAGAAATAAACATCGAGGTAAAACATTTCACAGCCACGCTGTGGTCCATCCACTAAGAACCCTCTACATTATTTCGATCACAAAATCAGTAGCTTTCAAAAGCTTTGTGCCATTTATCAAACATAGGTCTTCGACGTCTACATTTCTGCTTTTTCATTTTCTTGTACTCTCCAAAGACTATCTTCTTGGTAAATTCCAAAAATAAAGTTGCTTTCAGAACATCACCAAACTCATCACATATGCGCTGATTACACCCACACCCACACTATAAACATCGTCAGTCAAGGGATTAATAGATAAAAAAATGTTCGTTTGGGCATTTTGAAATGTCAAGTATTTGGTGGTTAATAAAGTTTCATATAACTTAGGTATTAAGTCGCCAGGTTTATTTGGCAGTTTGTATCTAATTGTCGATATAAAAAGCCAGATGTAATTTACAGTTTACAAATAAAATGCAGTCCTTGAGAAAATCGTCCAAAGGCATTTGCCTAAAACTAGCAACTGCGATAAGCTTTAGTGTAGTGTACACACACAGACACAGACACAGACACATATATATATATATAAAACTACATTTATAGTGTCCAGCTTAATAATAACATCAGTTGCTCCGAAAGATGAAATTTTGAACGTCTAAGAAGGTAGAAGTAAATTCTCACACGATCCAATTCAGCATTCCACCCCCCCCCCACCACCAAACAGTCATAATTACCAACAGTACTTACAATTGTTAGGTTCGAATCTAGAGTTACAATTCAAAAAAAAGGAGAGAATAAAACTACATCTAGTTGATAATTCCAAGTCCCGTGTTTATACAATCGTCACCGAAGCAATGTTATCTTTTGTTTTTGTTTAGCTGACAACAGTGTCACCTGAGCTATATATACACATATATATACACACACTATACCAAAAGTTGGTAAAAATAACGACCCAGAAAAAAACCACTGGGTTTAAACTAGGAGAGACCATTTCTAAAATAGACCAAGACTTATAGTTCCGAAAATTTCAAAAAAATAAAACATGATATATTGTTTAGGGCTTTGGCAGATATATCAGATAGCTGAGGGATCCACTAAATCCTGGGCAACAAGTAAATATACGTGGATGTGGTTAAAACACATGCTAAAACGTACCTGCTGATTCTCTGGGACTAGTTGCGATAGTTTTTCTTGCAGATCCTACAAAAAAATTATTTTTCTTAAAAATTCTTTTGACAAAAAATAAATCTATACGTAAGTTTCGTTGTTGAAAAAATTTAGATTTTTGTCGGACGAAATCATCACCATTCATCATCCGGCTATCTCGGAGGAAATGGTTGATCGACTTCCTTTCTTCTTTTTACAGTTTTTACAGTAAGATGGTATTACAGTACTTAAATGCTGGAATTCCTGGCACGTTTATGCTGACTGTATTAATTTGTTACTATTACTTTTTACTAAAATACTTAACCTCACAGATAACTATAGTATTTTAATCTCAGGAAGGCATGAGTGGGGTGGGGGAGCAAGAGGAGGGGAATGTTACACAATCGTAATTCTCCAAGTAAATTTTTTTAACTCAAAAAATCTTCATGAAAAAAAATCCGAAAAAATTCTACATGAAAGTTGATATGTTTTTAAAATTTAAATTCTTTTGGGACCTATATAATAATCATCCGGCTATCTCCACGGGAATAAGTTGTTCGGCTTCCTTCTTCAGACTGAGTTTGGATGGAAAAAATATCGTAATTCTGCATGACATGGCAGAGAAAAGGCATATCATATACAAAGCCCAGCCGGAGAGGAACATCGCGGAAATGGTTACTGGAGTGTGGGAAGTTGATAAATCATGGTTGTTGAGAAAGATCTACACTTCGGCTGGAATAAATATGATCTTTGACAATAATCACATAAATTAGAAAATATGTGGAATGTTCAGCAAGCTAGGATTTGCTCTGGTAGCATACATGAGCAAAAGTGGAAGGCACCGGGGCGCCCTTAACCAATGTACCTGCCTCTGTGTGCTCTGGATTACAATTAAATGGTGTAATGTTTAGAAAAGAAGCCAGTTTTAAGAAGAGTTCTTGACAAAGAGGTTGTACAGCTGAAAACTAGGTTTTGTGTAACAGCTAGTGAAAAACTAAATTTTGTATTTTTATAGAANATATATATATATGAGATGGGAACCTGTCGTTTGCGTAATGCGGAGCTCTGACAGGATCCCACAATAACTTCTTAAGCTGTGTTTGCTCCGGCAACATGGCCAGAGAGTTAGGTCTCAGAAACTCTGCTGCACTGATGAACCCACAAAGGGCGAAACAGTACTGTCTGTAGCTTGAGTATATACATATATATATAAACCCCTGAGACCTGATGAAGTAAATTACGAAAGCTTGTCCTATCATACAAAATGTCTTTGTTGTTGAGCTTTATATATATATAAATATATATATCTATATATCAATATATATCCCACAATAACTTCTTAAGCTGTGTTTGCTCCGGCAACATGGCCTGAGAGTTATATCTC
The DNA here is from genome assembly GCA_003991215.1 of Morbakka virulenta. Lineage (NCBI taxonomy): Eukaryota > Metazoa > Cnidaria > Cubozoa > Carybdeida > Carukiidae > Morbakka > Morbakka virulenta. Next base: position 541,410 of record RDPX01000126.1, read on the forward strand.
AGAAGCTCTGTTCTGCACTGATGAACCCACAAAAGGCGAAACAGTACTGTCTGTAGATTGAGTATATATATAATATATATATATATATATAATATATATATATATATATATATACACATATATATATATATGTAATATGTTGCACCAAACAGGATGGATTTGAAAAGTGTAATGATACTTGGACACACCCATAAAAATCAATCAATGTGTTTTTAACTAAGATAATGTTAAAGAGGTTGCTACTGTTGAGGAATGTAATGAATAACGCAAGTGCGGTCGAGCAAGATGAAGAGACTGAACCAACCTATCTCAGTTGAAGATGGTACCGAAGAAGAAAGAGGCATTTTACATACACAAAAAGAAATATTTGACTCAAAAGAAAAGAATGATGGAATAAATAGCATTCAAAAATATTGATTTAAAGAGATTCGATGACACTGTCAAAAAGATTAATAAGGTTTTAGAATATTGTCGAACTTCTAACATCACGGAAACTAACAACCTTATTGTAGCTGTTTTTGTATCGGTTTTAAGACAATTAGATTTTAAAAACGCAAAAGAAAAAAATTCAACTAAAGTTCTATGGTGGAAAAGAAGAATAGAAGATGGAATTAAGGACCTTCTGAAGAACATTAGTTTACAGTTAAGATACTACAAAAGTGGTCAATCAAAATCTGAAAGGAAGATAGGAAAATTCTAAGAAACAAAAAATTTCACGGAAAGGACTAGAGCTGATATTAGAAGAACTTAAACAAAGAGTTCTAGCAAAGATGGCAAAGCTGAATGGGTATAATGAGAGGATTCAACAATTTAAACAGAATAGGTTATTTAATTATGATCAGAAAAGGCTATTTTCCAAACTCGATGAGCTAAATCGAAAGGAAAATGAAATACCAAATACTGAAGAGAGTTGAGAATTCTGGAGTGGAATATGGAGTGAAAAAAAGAGCATAACAGAAATGCTGAATGGCTGTTAACATTAAAACAAGAGAGTAATTACACAAAACAGGAAGGGTTAGTAATTACATGGGAAGAGGTATTAAAGAAAAGTCCGAAGATTCCGACCTGGAAAGCTTCTGGGAGAGATGGCGTCCAGGGATATTGGATCATGAGATTACCTTCCTTACATGAGAGAACAGCTTGCCAATTAAACCAGATTTTAACAGACAATCAAAAACGTCCGGTGTGGTTAACGTATGGAAAGACAATTTTATATCGAACATATAGGGCTAAAGGAAATGCCGTAGATAACTACCGGCCAATATCCTGCCTTCTCATTACGTGGAAACTGCTAACAGGGATTACATCAGGTCATCTTTACAACTTCCTGGAGGAAAAAACTATGTTACCTGATGAACAGATGGGGTGTAAACGTAAGTGTAGAGAGACTAAGGACCAACTTATGATAGATAAAGCCGTATTGAAGGAATGTAAAAGAAGAACAAATTTAGCAATGGCATGGATTGAGGAGTGTTTAGATTTATTCGGAGTTCCTGACAATACAAAAACACTACCAGTATGTAGCATGAACAACTAGAAATTAGAGCTGACCTCTTGTGGCACCTCCCTTGGTAATGGCAACATCAGAAGAGGTATTTTCCAAGGTGACAGTCTCTCGCCACTTCTGTTTGTTTCACGCCTAGTACCAATGACTGGTTTTATGGAAAGTAAAAATAAAGTATGAATTGGAAGACAAAAGTAAAAAACTTAAGCATTTGCTCTTTATGGATGACTTAAAATGGTTGGCAAAAACTGAAAATCAAATTGCATCTTTAGCAAAAACTGTGCATATGTTCAGGAAAGAAATGGGGATGGAATTTGGAATTAAGAAATGTGGAATACTTGTGCTAAAACAAGGTTCAAAAGGGATAAAAGCAGTTGATATCAAACTACCTGATGAGAGTGTGATAATAACTAACGAAGTAGACGACTATAAATATCTCGGAATTCTAGAATACGATAAGATCAAGAAGAGAGAGGTGAAAGTGCAATTAAAAAGGGAGTATAAGTAGCGTACACAATTGGTTCTCACATCTAAACTGAATTCCAGAAACAAGATCAATGCTATCAGTACATGGGCAGGGGCACGGGTAGTGGCAGTGGTAGTGGCAGTGTTGAAGGAGTGGATTGGAGTGGGTTGACGGAACTGGAATTATCAACTGGAACGTTGAAGAAGTAAAGGATCTTGATAGAAAAACTCGGAAATTGTTTATCATGCATACACAGTTCCCCCCAAAAGTGATGTAGATAGACTTTATATTAATCGAAAAGAGGGTGGGAGAGGATTAGTGAGTTATGATGATGCTATCAGAAGTGAGGAGAATAATTTGGGATGGTGCCTAAAGAATTTAATTGATACTCTGTTGCAAGGTGTTACGTATGTGGGCATGATGGGGTTCAGGGATTTTTGACAAAGAAATTTAGTAACTTACATAAAAGGATAGCAGATCAACTGAATGATACGCTATCAGGATTAAGTAATATACCCCAGTGGCTCACATTTGGACGGACAGTCCTTTGCCGAAAAGACCCATCAAAAGGCATCGCTGTCGATAATGATCGACCTATAATCTGTCTCTCAATGATTTGGAAATTAATGACAGGTGTTACTGCAGATAGCATATATTCGATTAGATGGTGCTAAATGACTGTTAAAAGAAACAGCGCAACCTTGCTATGACAGGGATCGATTATATGATTTTATTGGATTATTGAATCTGAGGAGCCGTGGCTTAATAGTTAGTGCACTGCACAGTAACCAAGAGTTCCGGGTTCGATTCTCCGAGCTGTCGAGGAGAATTTGGAACTTTGCAAAGTAAAAAAAAGCCATTGGTTGGCGTCAGGAAGGGCATCCGGCCAAGAAATTCCTCACTGCCAAATCAAAGTCCCTTTGAAGGGCACCGTCTGAGCCCCAGTTACTGGGGGAAAATGACGTTAAAACTAAACGTAAAGAAACATGAGTAACTATCATTACCCTCAAATGGAGAAGTTTGGGGGAATGTTAATGCATACAGGGGAATCTTCCATGGTGATAGTACATCATCATTACTTTTCATAATCAGTATGATCCCCCTGTCATTATTGTACAAAGTCAATGCTCACTATAAAAGGGGGAAGAAGGGATTCAAATTTAATCATCTAATTTTCATGGATAATCTTAAGCTTTTCAGCAAGAATGAAGATCAGTTAGACTCGTTAGATAGTTGTCCATGTGTTTAGTTCAACATACAGGAATGGAATATGGACTCAGGAAATGAGGAGTTGTCATATTGAAAAGAGGGGAAATCAGCCATTGAACTCCCCTCTGAGAAACGATGAAGGAAGGAGATGAAAACGGCTACACTTATCTAGGTACAATTGAGCTGGGTAAAGTTAAGCAGAATGAGATGAAAGACAAAATGTATAAGGAATACAAAAGGAGACTGCGTCCAATTTTGAAATCTAAATTAAAAGGAAGAAATAAGATAACCGCAATTGATACTTGGACAGTAGCAATACTGAGATATGGAGCTGGTATTTGGTATTCTTGGGTGGAGATAAAATGAACTTAAGGCTAAGGATAGAAGAACAAGGAAAACTTTGTCAGTGTGCGGGTCACTGAATCCAACAAGTGATGTGCACAGATTGTATTTGAGTAGATGGGAGGGTGGCAGGGGGCTGATAAGTGTAGAGTTTTTGTACTAGATCAGAAGAAAACAACCTAAGAATGTATGTCAAAGAATCTACTGCAAAGTTGATAGAAGATGTGAGGCCTCATTGGGACCAGGAAACATAATAGTGTCCTTGTTGGAAGGGAGAACAATACCGAGTTGGGAAAAAAGAGAATTGTGAAAAATACCAGGGCCTGAAATGAGAAGTGGCAACGATGTGATGTTTGAATAACTTTAAAGTCATTCCAGCTGTTAGTAGTTCGCTACATTGTTTTAGTAAATAGCTGAACTTGTGGCTTGAAAACTTTGCTTTAAGCAGTAGTACGGACGGGGTTTGTACAGAAGAAGACCTTGTTGGGAATGCAATGGATCTTTAAGAAGGTGTTGCAGAATTATGGGGACAGTATGTTCTAAAGGAACTTTGGCCAATGGCTATAACTTATTCCTTTGGTGTGTAAATGGCATAAAATCAGCCGAAGCAAATAATAATAATAATAATAATAATAATAATAATAATAATAATAANGAAAATCAAATTGCATCTTTAGCAAAAACTGTGCATATGTTCAGGAAAGAAATGGGGATGGAATTTGGAATTAAGAAATGTGGAATACTTGTGCTAAAACAAGGTTCAAAAGGGATAAAAGCAGTTGATATCAAACTACCTGATGAGAGTGTGATAATAACTAACGAAGTAGACGACTATAAATATCTCGGAATTCTAGAATACGATAAGATCAAGAAGAGAGAGGTGAAAGTGCAATTAAAAAGGGAGTATAAGTAGCGTACACAATTGGTTCTCACATCTAAACTGAATTCCAGAAACAAGATCAATGCTATCAGTACATGGGCAGGGGCACGGGTAGTGGCAGTGGTAGTGGCAGTGTTGAAGGAGTGGATTGGAGTGGGTTGACGGAACTGGAATTATCAACTGGAACGTTGAAGAAGTAAAGGATCTTGATAGAAAAACTCGGAAATTGTTTATCATGCATACACAGTTCCCCCCAAAAGTGATGTAGATAGACTTTATATTAATCGAAAAGAGGGTGGGAGAGGATTAGTGAGTTATGATGATGCTATCAGAAGTGAGGAGAATAATTTGGGATGGTGCCTAAAGAATTTAATTGATACTCTGTTGCAAGGTGTTACGTATGTGGGCATGATGGGGTTCAGGGATTTTTGACAAAGAAATTTAGTAACTTACATAAAAGGATAGCAGATCAACTGAATGATACGCTATCAGGATTAAGTAATATACCCCAGTGGCTCACATTTGGACGGACAGTCCTTTGCCGAAAAGACCCATCAAAAGGCATCGCTGTCGATAATGATCGACCTATAATCTGTCTCTCAATGATTTGGAAATTAATGACAGGTGTTACTGCAGATAGCATATATTCGATTAGATGGTGCTAAATGACTGTTAAAAGAAACAGCGCAACCTTGCTATGACAGGGATCGATTATATGATTTTATTGGATTATTGAATCTGAGGAGCCGTGGCTTAATAGTTAGTGCACTGCACAGTAACCAAGAGTTCCGGGTTCGATTCCCCGAGCTGTCGAGGAGAATTTGGAACTTTGCAAAGTAAAAAAAAGCCATTGGTTGGCGTCAGGAAGGGCATCCGGCCAAGAAATTCCTCACTGCCAAATCAAAGTCCCTTTGAAGGGCACCGTCTGAGCCCCAGTTACTGGGGGAAAATGACGTTAAAACTAAACGTAAAGAAACATGAGTAACTATCATTACCCTCAAATGGAGAAGTTTGGGGGAATGTTAATGCATACAGGGGAATCTTCCATGGTGATAGTACATCATCATTACTTTTCATAATCAGTATGATCCCCCTGTCATTATTGTACAAAGTCAATGCTCACTATAAAAGGGGGAAGAAGGGATTCAAATTTAATCATCTAATTTTCATGGATAATCTTAAGCTTTTCAGCAAGAATGAAGATCAGTTAGACTCGTTAGATAGTTGTCCATGTGTTTAGTTCAACATACAGGAATGGAATATGGACTCAGGAAATGAGGAGTTGTCATATTAAAAAGAGGGGAAATCAGCCATTGAACTCCCCTCTGAGAAACGATGAAGGAAGGAGATGAAAACGGCTACACTTATCTAGGTACAATTGAGCTGGGTAAAGTTAAGCAGAATGAGATGAAAGACAAAATGTATAAGGAATACAAAAGGAGACTGCGTCCAATTTTGAAATCTAAATTAAAAGGAAGAAATAAGATAACCGCAATTGATACTTGGACAGTAGCAATACTGAGATATGGAGCTGGTATTTGGTATTCTTGGGTGGAGATAAAATGAACTTAAGGCTAAGGATAGAAGAACAAGGAAAACTTTGTCAGTGTGCGGGTCACTGAATCCAACAAGTGATGTGCACAGATTGTATTTGAGTAGATGGGAGGGTGGCAGGGGGCTGATAAGTGTAGAGTTTTTGTACTAGATCAGAAGAAAACAACCTAAGAATGTATGTCAAAGAATCTACTGCAAAGTTGATAGAAGATGTGAGGCCTCATTGGGACCAGGAAACATAATAGTGTCCTTGTTGGAAGGGAGAACAATACCGAGTTGGGAAAAAAGAGAATTGTGAAAAATACCAGGGCCTGAAATGAGAAGTGGCAACGATGTGATGTTTGAATAACTTTAAAGTCATTCCAGCTGTTAGTAGTTCGCTACATTGTTTTAGTAAATAGCTGAACTTGTGGCTTGAAAACTTTGCTTTAAGCAGTAGTACGGACGGGGTTTGTACAGAAGAAGACCTTGTTGGGAATGCAATGGATCTTTAAGAAGGTGTTGCAGAATTATGGGGACAGTATGTTCTAAAGGAACTTTGGCCAATGGCTATAACTTATTCCTTTGGTGTGTAAATGGCATAAAATCAGCCGAAGCAAATAATAATAATAATAATAATAATAATAATAATAATAATAATAATAAGTTAAAAGAACTTAATAAAGACCTTGGGCTTATTAATAGTCTCATCGAAGAAAACAGATTAAAACCTAGGTCAAAAAACCGGCTTCAAATAAAATACAAGATCAAGCAAAAGTCAATAAATGTTGTGAGGGAAGAAATAAAACAGAGGATTAAAGCTATAACTGGAAAAATCAAGCGGTACAGCAATCGCATAAGCCAATACCAACAGAATAGAACTTTCAGAAATAATCAAGGTCAGTTCTACCGAGATTTAGAAAGCAAAGTTGACTCAGAAAGCGAAATTCCTGATCCAATTGAGGCCCAAGAATTTTGGTCAGGAATTTGGGGGCAAGAACAAGTACATAACAGTCATGCTGGTTGGCTACATGACTTTAAGAATACTTTTAAAGACGGTGACAAGCAAACCGATATCATAATATCTCCAAAAAAGTTTTCTAAAGTCTTGAAGAAATTGCCAAACTGGAAAGCCCCAGGGCCAGACCTAGTGCAGGGTTTCTGGATTAAAAATTTCACTAGTTTACATCTAGAATTCTGTAGATATCTCCAACAGTGTGTAGAACTGCACGATGTTCCATTGTGGATGACGAAAGGAAGAACTGTTTTAATTCAAAAAG
>RDPX01000126.1:565820-604288 GCA_003991215.1 Morbakka virulenta
CACAGGGATAATTTCAATCTTCTTCACTTTCCACAGTCGAGCAATCTCATCTCTTAGAGGTCTGTACTTATCAACTTTCTCCTGTTCTTTTGAGCACCCTCGCATCTCCAGGTATTGCGACATCTATAACTTTTGTCTTTTTTTACTCTTATCTATTACAACGATGTCTGGTTTTCTTGCAATCACTGTTCTATCACATTGTATTACAAAATCCCACATTATTATTATTATTATTATTGTTATTATTATTATTATTATTATTATTAGTAGTAGTAGTAGTAGTAGTAGTAGTAGTAGTAGTAGTAGTAGTAGTTGTAGTAGTAGCAGTAGTGGTAGAGGCAGTGGTATTGTTATGATTAAAATATACGTCATCCAAGTAACGCTGGTGTATCACATAGTAAACTCAATAAATCCAAGGCATCAAGTCATAAAAGGGTAATCCAGACATATGCATCATAATCAAATGCTTGCGATATTGTAAGAATCTATTATTAAAACAGCACGTGACTTCACGGATGGGCCATTAAGTCATGCTGAGTTAGTGGCCCAGTCAACTCAAAGCGATCTGCAGTTTTGGTGGAACTCCAGCCCTAGTCTAAGGCATCTGTTAAAAATCTCCTAACCTTCTGGAAAGCGTCTAACTCTGTCGGCACTTGATTATGATGTCCCAATTCCTTCTTACCTTTACAGTTATGGGTGGAGTGTCCGCTCTTACGGAGCATGCTTAACTGATTACGGTCAAGTAAGCCTGCATTATTGTATTGAGCGGGGAATTTTATGTAGCCCAATTCTGCACCGAGACAAAACACGTACATGCACCTCCGCCCAGTGAAGGTAGGAGGCCACAAAAGTCAGTGCCTGGTGTCACTTTGGGTCATTATTATTATTATTATTAATATAACACTAGTAGTTAAAAGCAAAGGGAGATGTTATACCGCGTCTAATAAATAAGCCGATTATTACAAATAACCAAAGGTTCCTTATAATTTCCCTCACAAGTTTAGCATTCTAATACTTTTCTTATTATTCTAGCTGTCGCTAATATTGCAGTTTTTTGAACAGGATATGCCTCTAGCTTGATTCCAATATCCTTTATAAAGTTTGGAAACGTTTTTGAAACACTAATTAGTGTTCCAACAACAGTTGGCACCACCATAACTTTCCTCAGATTCCGAGTTGCTTAATTACTAGTTTTAGGTCTTGATATTTTTCAACCTTAAATTTTTCTGTTTCAGATATCCTTTTTATCCGCTGATACCGCTATGTCAATAATTATTGTCCAGTTTCCTTTCCTTAATCTCATTATCGCAATGAATCATCATATCCCATGGGATCTTATGATCAGCAATTTCAACTACAACCTCAAGTTTTCGATCATACCAATTCTCAGAGTTTTCTAATTGTAATTCCTCACACAGCTTCCAGTGGATCATCGGTGCAACTTTGTCGTGTCTCCTTTTATATTCTCTTTCCGCCAGTGTGGTACACTCGCAAATGACATGGCTTATTATTTCCCCTTTCTGACCACATAATCAACAGTTTGGTAAAACTGCAGTTTTATCAATGCTTTACATAGCTCTAATGACGTGCTCCTGCGCCGTACATACCAATGCCTCAGTCGGAAATTTTAAATCACACTAACTGAGCGATTTCCAATATACCCTCTTTATCAACAGTATTATTATTATTGAGTGCAGAGGCGATACGAGCCCACAATGGACTCAGGGGTAAAACCCCAGCAAACCCATCCGACTCCCAGCCCGATAAGAGCAAGCTGGGTGCATGCATCACACCTAAGTGTGTGCGATATTGATGTAAATTGAAACAGCACATGACCTTGCAGGTGGGGCCTTTTTAGGTTTCCCAGGTGACCCATTCTGCTTAAAACGGTCTCCGTTGCGAGGCTTCACTCAAGAGCTCAGAACTAAGTAAAAAGCGCGAACTCGGTACTCAGCCCTTCAGAACGTGAGATCCACGGTCACGACACCTAATTATTATTATCATTTTTCTATTGTTATTATTAAAACCTACAGATCTTGATTGTAAACAAATTCTATCAAAAATTGTAAACAGCGATCAGATGTTCGTATTGCACACATAACCTTCGACTTAAAGATTGGACTTCACCGGAACTATTCCTCCTTGTATAAAAGTGAGGTCCATTAATTCGTCCGTTTTGTATTTAAGAGAACACGGTGTGAAAGTTCAATGAAATGATAGAATTAAAATAGATTTTAAGTTAGTTTTGTAAAGGCCAATTACTATCAAAAACGTTTTTGTCTTGGTCTTACCTGTACTTCGCTTTTCGGAGAATTCTTGCTGTTTCTAATAATTTAGTCTCTTGGAACAATTGTGTTCGCAACTTCAACCCTGCTTTCCCCAAAATTACGCAGCTTCTTTGTCAAGCTTCCTGGCGCATCTTCAACCACAATTTGAACTTGCACATTTTTAAGACTTCACTTAATCTTTTGATGTCCCCAAGCAGATCTTTTTATTTTTCGATCTTTTCTTTTTCTTTCTCATGAAAACGTACATCCCCTGGTATGGGTACATCAACAATTAACTTATTATAAACTCATACCCGATAAAAACGTTGGGTCTTCAAGCCTCACTGTATATTTGCATAAAACATGCGTTTCAACTGTTCATTTTCTCTGACAAATTTAGTGTCATGTTAGTGCCACGTCCCACCTTTGTCCAGTACGAGCTTGTCGCACAGCTTACAGGGCACTATCCTTGCTACATTATCATGGCGCTGTTTTCCTTCTCTTTGTGCAAGTTTTTCATATCCATTAACTAACTGGCTTCCAGTTTCTATTTGAGTGCCATCTAACTCGCCCCAAAAAGGAAAGGATGTATTGTGTCGATTCTACAGCTTACCCAATTGACTCTAGGTCCTTGCTCTTGTGCAGGAAAAAAATCCATATTCAAAATTCATATTCAATTTTCATCACCTCCTCTTTGGAAACAAAAAGTTGTTTACAGTTCAAAATTGTTTCAGAAAGCCAGTCATCATTAGCGACGGGCTTTCTTCAGCCTATCAAACAAAAAGGTGGGGGTTTCTCGATGGTCTCTCTGTTTTCAGTATTGAATAAAAAATGCACTTGCTTTCAGCTTTTCGTCCAGTCGAGTACCAATGAAATAACTATCGACCAAAATAAGCGTTATTACAATAGCGACTTTTAAGAAAAAAATCCATTGCTTCCGTCTGCACCATCAGCTCTAAATTCGTCATTCTTTCCTACCTTCTATCATTGCCTTTTGTCAGAAATATATCACGTACAAACTGGCTATAAATGTGCTTCTCGCTCCAGCGTCTTAATCTTGCATTCTTTTGAGCCCGTTTGAACTCAATTTTGTTGCTGCTGTTCTTATAATCAATAACATCAGTGATTTCAGACTTTGGAGGAATACCTCGACAGAGTTCTGGTCATATCACTTCAGATTATTATTACTATGAACTGAATTTTTAGTTTTAATTTATCATAATTATTATTAACCTGTAGATCAAGATCTCTCAGCTTGTACTGGTAGTTTAACTACCATCCGCCCAGTAAAACAGGACTCAGATAGACAGCACCTTTCTTAGGATGTTTGCCGATCCCAGTAGGGCAGTTTGCTGGATATTATTTAGTTTTTTCTGATCGATACGGACTACTCTCATCCAGTCACTCAGACGGTGGATAGCTCCAAGGGTGCCAATCACTATAGGAATCACAATAGCTCTCGTCTTCCATATTTTGTTTACTTCCATAACTAAATCTTAATACTTGACGATCTTCTCTTGCTCGTTCTCCTTCACTCTGAAGTCCCCTGGCACAGCGATGTCAATAATTCGTGTTTCAGCATTCTTCTTGTCAACAAAAACTATATCTGGCCCCCTTGCCTCTATTACTCTATCACAGTAGATGCTAAAATCCCAGAGTATTTTAACAGTGTTCTCCAACACTGGCTCTGCTCAGTGCCATTTCTTGGTGTGCTTGAAACCATGGGCTTTGCACAGCTCCTAGGGGACGATGGTAGCAACTCTGTCATGTTTCTTTTTATACTCGAGTTGGGCTAGCTTCTCACACTCAATGAGGACGTGCATCACCGTCTCATCCCTCGCTCCACACATTCTGCACTTTGATGTTCCTGGTTTCTTCATGATCACACTTTGTAATTCCTTGTAGGCAAGGCCTGATCTTGAGCTGCCATCAGCAAGCCTTCAGTTTCTCTCTTCAACCAGCCGGCTTCCAACCATTACCACGACTCTGCTTCCGTTTCTTTTAATTTCACAGGATACTGGTTGTGTAACGGTTTCTCCGCCCACCTCTTTTTCCGTTCTTCGTTCTGTTCGGTTTTCAACTCTGCTCTGCTCTGCTTTTGTCTCTCACAAACATCTCCAGTACTCTAACTTCACTAGACTCTCTACGTTTTACATAATTTGGCAGGCTGCACTCCTCAAATCTAACTACTTCTTCAATCGACATCATGCCCCTTCTTCCTTCTTTCCTATTTTCCATAATGTTATCAGACTTTCATATTTTAACTTCAAAGCCATGTGAAAGGTGGTGTACTGGTTAACTTTACTACTTTTTAAAAGGTCCTGGTTCAATTCCAGGCAAACGCATTGCAATTTGAGAATTTTGTTTTTTGAGTTAACGTTTTTCGAATATCTAATGCTAGACAGTGAGAAGTTATTGAGAAGAAAAGAGAATACAAATAGTGGAAGGCAGATAACTGCTATTTCCACAAGACATAATTGAAAGAAAAAGAATAGTAGCATTTAGGGCGGGTGGAAGAGGGTGACTAAATGTGACCTTGAAGTGAAAGACATTGAAATCAAAATGATATAAAAGTTTGGGGGTGAGGTTGATATCATCATCATCATATTCGGTTTAACAGAAGAAAAAAAGAATACAAATAGTAGGAGGCATATAAATTACATTTCTACAGGAAGAAACTGAAAGAATAAAAAGTCACATGTAAAGAGAATGGTCTAAAAAATAAAGATCAGGAAAATAGGGAAAAAGAAATTTATCAAAAAGCGTCAGTTGAGACCTTAAACAAAGCAGGAGGCGGTTAAAAGTGATATGACCAATGACTGAAAATAAAGTATTAAAATCATCCCATGCAATTAGACCATTTAAGAAGGAAGTCACAGGGTAGTATGGTAGCCATTGTCGACATTTCTGAGGGTACATAATTTGAACTGAAGGAACATAGTCCGTCAAGGTAGGTGACAGATAGCTCATTTCATAAGAAGCATTTGGATTAGCAAGATCTTCGCGAAAGCCAGCAGGATACAACCCTCCTGCTAATATCAGCTCACCATTTTGAGAATAGGGAAATACTAACAAGAGGATTGTATATTTATAGTATCATAATAGAAGTTACTAATAACGTAATGGTTAATCATAAAACTTTTATCAGGGATGTGTGCACTTCAATGTTACAAACACCATTAATAATATGACCCCTGCAGATGTTAAAAAAAAGCATGAAATCCAAAACCAAAGGCGCTTACAATTTTCCCCATAATCGTATCAAAATTGTATGGAAACTGATAATTTCCAGTAAATTTATCTTTAAATCCCGAAAGAGGATGACAAAATTTTTAGGGATTCATTATTCACGGTTACACTGACAACTAACTGTGTAAGGTGCTTTGGAATAAATCTTATTTTTCCCTTGAACAGCAGGAGCATCACAGGAGCATCACAAGTGCATCACAGGAGCATCACAAGAGCATTACAAGTGCATCACAAGAGCATCACAAGTGCATCACAAGAGCTGCGATGTCGTTCAACAAAAGCCATATTAATTACCTACTAATTTCCAACAATTCGTCTGCCAAATGGCCAATATTATGAAGAAACAAAATTTAAACCAGCACGTACCTATTAATACCTTTCCATGTGCCTCTTTTTCCATCTCCCCTTGTCAAGGCATTACTTATCATTATGCCTTTAGTTTTGTCGACTTTGTTGTCTGTTAAGAGCTGTCAAAAGGCCAAAATGCACAGTGTTGTTAATTTATACAGCTGAAGATTGGTATATATATATATATATATATATATATATATTTGTATATAGATGAAGATTGTGAAAGACATGAAACCCTGAGTAATGTAAAGTTGGAATTTTTCTTACACGTATATCTGATTACATTTGAGTGTCGAAGTAATTATTAGCTATCGACAGTGCTCAATAACAGAAGAATATTAGAGCTATCATATGGTGAGTGACAAAAAGTATCAACAAAACTTAGTCTACCTAAACTAAACTAAGTTTTGTTGATTCTTTTGGTCGTTCACCATATATATACACATACATATGTGTATATATACATATATTTATACATGTATATGCGTGTTTGTATGTATTGTTTACTGTATTCAATAACAGTTTTGATACAAGAGAGATATAGAAGATTGATATGGCATGAATTTTCGTGGTTGGTAAAGGGGGATTTTAAATATAAAAAATGCACCAAATGACAAGGACTGTAATATCATTTATCCGGAAGAAGTAAACTGGGAATATAAAACATGCAGCAAGAAGCTAACAAAAACTGTATTTGGGAAGGAGTACTGTGTAAACCAGCAACTGAAGTATATTCATCATGTAACTTGTTTTGGGAATGATCTCTTCAGAAACTACTTCAGTCTTGTTTATCCAACAGTACGTGCGACCTTTGGAAAAAGTTGTCAACAGCAAGTGGTATATATTAAAAAGATGAAAAATTGCCATAGACAATGATGAATAAGGAAAACTCTATGCCTCTTGTATCAATGATTGCAAATTGGAGCTACATGTTCCACCTTTTTGTGAGTGTTGTGTGACAATCTTTTCAGTCTTTTCAACCTTTAACCTTTAAAGCCAATGATAAGAGTTGCAATTCGTTTTAAATGCTCCTCAGTGTTATTTTCTACACATCAAATAATGGTAAACTAATACTCCTTGGTGACTGTAATGGTGGGAAAGACTTTGAGCCATAAAATATTTTTGGCCATTACGCGGCAAGTATGAGTGCAAATGGCATTAAACTGCAGCAATTAAATTTTTCCTCAGAGCTTGATTTGACCATCCGAAACACTTCCTTTCGAGCTAAACTCAAACGTAAATTTACTTTAGTTCAGCAATGGTCGAACAGTGGTCGCACGATTGATTTGATCATTATCCGAAAATTCGGTATCAGTCATGTAAACTGTATAGAACCCAAAATATATTGCTCATATAACCCGTCTTTGAAATGATTCTTTTAGAAGGGATATTTGCTATGTACATCTAAAAGTACTTGTTACTGTCGGAGAAAGTTATCAATCAACGAAAGTCATTTGAAAAAGGCAATGGTGAAAACTAGTTGCATTAATTATTGAAAAAAGAGAAAGATGGCGAGAAAGAGAGAAAGAGAGAGAGAGAGAGAGAGAGAGAGAGAGAGAGAGAGAGAGAGAGAGANATCCGAAAATTCGGTATCAGTCATGTAAACTGTATAGAACCCAAAATATATTGCTCATATAACCCGTCTTTGAAATGATTATTTTAGAAGGGATATTTGCTATGTACATCTTAAAGTACTTGTTACTGTCGGAGAAAGTTATCAATCAACGAAAGTCATTTGAAAAAGGCAATGGTGAAAACTAGTTGCATTAATTATTGAAAAAAGAGAAAGATGGCGAGAAAGAGAGAAAGAGAGAGAGAGAGAGAGAGAGAGAGAGAGAGAGAGAGAGAGAGAGAAAAAGAGAGAGAGAGACACACAGAGAGAGAGAGAGAGAGACAGAGAGACACACACACACACAGACAGACAGACAGACAAAGAGACAGTGTGAGAGTGTGTGTCTGTCTGTGTGTGTCTCTGTGTGTGTCTTTGTGTGTTTTTGCTTATACATTAAATGGCATAAAAAAGAAAAACTTTTGATTCGAAACAATGCACACTGGCTATTACAATAAAGAGTCGAAAGTCAGCTCTGTAATTTGGCACATTCTTGCAAACTGTGGTAAATTGCATCGAAAAATCATGAAAAGAAATAAAGTATGGGGTACAACTTTACCTATCAAGTAGCAAGGGGCAAAAATTCCGCTAATTCGGAAGTAAATTTTCCGAAATAGAAGCAATAAACAGACCAAAACAGAAAATATCTGAACAACTAGATAATTCATGCGAGATCGTAATTAAGTACCAATCATTGCTTGCGATGGCAGTGAATCTGTTCTCTTACATAATCAGCAAGATTGCACACAAAAAGAAGAAAAGTAATTGTCTCTGTTAACCAAGGCGTAAAATCGTTTCGGTAGAATTGTGCCCAAACGTCTGAAATACGCCGCGTCTCAATGATAGGTGTGACCTAAATATGGCTGATGCGTTTCTTCTCTTAAATTCCAGTCTAAACCGACGTTAAAATTTTCCTTGCAAAAGACAACAAGTGGCGCTTGTTGCCAACAAGGTAAGTTCTTCTCTTTCCTGTTTCAAAACATTTGTGATATCCTTCAAACACAAAAATAGGATGTTAACCATCTACATCGAAAGCTTTAAAGAAATATTATCCTTAGTATATAAAAGATTAAACATAACTATTTATCGTAAATTTTGATAAAAAATTGTGCAAAATAAACAATATTTATGATATAAGTGACAGAACGTTTCAGTTAGCAGGTACCAGCTGTTAAGATACGACTGTAATGCTATTGCGAAGGCAATAGTATTGCTGGTCATCAGGTTAAAAACAAAATAAACAAAACTGCTTTTGATTATTGTTTTATGTGCCGATCTAACCGTTTTTCGCAAGTCGTGACAAAAAATTTTTTGATTATATATATAATAAAAACCTTTTCCACCTCTAGGCTAATCTAAATCTAAAATGGTCAATTATTTCTCAGAACCATTTATTTATCTAAATTAACTTACCGTAATTTTCTATGCATTAGCCAAACACGACTTTTGACGGCAGAAAAAATTAGTATTTCCCCCCTCCCCCCCATCCTATACTTGCCAGAAAAGCCAACCTCAAATTTTCAACAAGGTAAAGCATTCTCAATCACTTTTTCGTGATTTTAGCATATATATGTATATATATATATATATAGGATAATGATCTGAAGATGATTCTGTCTAATGCATTTTGGAGGTAAACCTCTTTGTTCAGCTGTGTGTTATATAAATATTTTTTTATATA
Source organism: Morbakka virulenta (assembly GCA_003991215.1). Classification (NCBI taxonomy): domain Eukaryota; kingdom Metazoa; phylum Cnidaria; class Cubozoa; order Carybdeida; family Carukiidae; genus Morbakka; species Morbakka virulenta. The sequence continues at coordinate 574,978 of RDPX01000126.1, forward strand.
AATATTTTATCTATTTTATCTTCTGCGTCTGGAGTGAAAACATTTCTCTCTTTGTGGGCAACCACTGTTGAAGTTGAATAAAATTGAAATGCAGAATGCGTGGTATGTGCAAAGCGCTATTTACAATGACATGGGCTTTCATCCGATTTTCTTATTAGTATGCTATACCTGGTGTTTGTTGCTGCCAGCTTTAGTTAACTCCAAAGCTACTAATAAACATGGCTTAACCTGGGCTCCATCAAAAGTGGCAAACGATCAAGTTTTTGTGCAACTTGGTAATCCAGGTGGATGGTTTCAACAATTATAATTAACCCATAATGAGTAGATCTTTAGGGTTACGTAGAGCTCCGTGTTGTAACGTGGAGTTCGGTGGTGTAACGTGGGGCCAGGTAACCATGGAGTTTGGTGGAGTGACGTAAAGTTAAGTAAGAGTAAGGTGAAGTTGTGTGGAATTTGGAGTAATAAACATTGACCTCTTTTGAACCGCATTGCCCCTGAAAACTTTGAGTTACAAAAACAATTTTGATTTTGGTATTCCAATACTGTTATTAGCTTTTCAGTTTTACCTTTAGTGTTCTTACAAAGGTAGTTGGGAATCCCTCTTGGTTCTACAATGCAACTAAATAGTGATAGTACCATTATCATGCCAGTGAAAAACCTTTTGATTTTCCATGCCTTCTCTTACTGTTCAATAAGAATGGCTAATTTTAACCCGGATTTTACTTCCGTTTATAACTTTTTTATAAATAATCACCCAAAACATAAATACTAAATAAGAACCCAAATTTAATGAAATAAATTAGAACTCGTGTTGCTGGTTCGAGAATTTGAACCACATACTTCAAAACTGAAACATTCCAAAAAAAATACAATCCAATAAAACTGTAGGTAAAGGAAAGCTATATTTAATGAACATCCATCAAAAAGTGACAATGATAAAAAGCAGACAGAGGCAACATTAGAAATAGTAACATCAAAGGTGAGGAAATACCTACATTTGAGAGGCAAAGTAAATAAAGGCTTTGTTACCTGATGCAATCTGTCTTTAAGTCTCATCATTTCCTTTTCTTTCCGTTTGCCTTCGTGAATAAACTGCTTATATTTTTGTTGTTGATCACTCTTCATTTTTTTCACCTTAAAATATAAATAAAAATAAATTTAAAATAAAATCAAGCATTGGAATGAAACTTTTAATGACAGGAACGGCAGCGACGAAGGAGAAGAACGCAAAGTAGCAAAGAAATCCAAGTCAAGAGTAAATACTGCAGCTGAAAAAGTTCTGAATCAAGAAGGGGCAGTTTTTTCACATCATATATTTAGCTGTTACCTTTAAAGGCCACTGAAACTAAAAGTGGGGTAAAAGACACAGTGGAGAACAATGACAATCCCAGGGTGCAGAAAAAGGACCGTAAATAGAACGTGATCAATCAAATAAAACCAATGTTTACTCTAAATAAACGGTTTAGGAAATATCGTCCGGACATTGTCCGGCTATGCTCTATTGTTTTTTACTTTACTTTTTACAGGCATACCATCACACAAAAATCGCCATTTTCTAGCGTTCTCCGTCATTACTGTTCAGATTTACTCTGCTACATTTTACTGTCACAAAAGAGGAAGAAAATTTTTTTTTTGCATGAAGTATGTCCGATCAAAAGTTTACATGTCTACACAAACCGATGGAAAAGTAAGAAAAGTGGATAAACTTTGCTTACTAATCCTAAAACTGTAATTTCGCACTGTATTAAGTTCCAAAAAAGCAAGCGGCGAAAAGAAATGGCACAACGTCCGATGTCGGAGGGCGTTAGTGCGAAGAAAACGATTGGTTGTACCAGGAGTGAAAAGCACATTAGTCCTAGAGGTTCATGCATGATAAACGACTTTTAAAAACAATATATAGTTAAGTTTCAAAAGTACGTATTTGCGGTGACGTAGGGGTCGATATAAAAAAAATTACGCAACAAAAATAATTCTGTCTAAATGCAAAACAAAACAGCATTTACAATTTCATCAATAACTGTTCCGCCATTTAGTAAAGGAATGTAACAAAAACTACAATTACTACGTAAACCGTTATTTTCAGACAAAAAGAAGTTGAAACTATGCAGGGTAAATGTAGTGGGAAAATATTCGCAAAAAAGCCGTAAACCCACTTGGAAAACGGAAGAAATTACGACGAAATGTAAAAACGTACTTTAAAGGTGACAGGATTAAGACTGTATGATAAAAAAAGCAATTGGATGTTAGGTACTTCTAAAAGTGTGGTGCTTAAGGAAAGGCGCTACGAATATAAAAAAACCTTATCTTATGCGTCGTACTACAATAGCATTGACGTCAAGAAGCTCTTAGTAGTGGGTCAGAAACTACAAAAGGTTTATAATCCCAGAAATAACTGGTACCTTGTTTAAACCACACAAATGAACCGTACCACGGGTTATCAGGGTTAATTAAGTAAAACTGATACGTTTTCCATGATAACTCTCCCCCTTATTTTAAACTTCTTTGTGTTAATACTTAATATATTCGATCCCGGACTACAACAAAGTCAACAATAATTGCTCTGAAAACAAATAAAAACTACAGTTTAATCGCGAAAAAAACCCCAAAGCGCTACTTTTAGTAACGGGTTAATTGTGTTCAATCTACTCCCTTATTTCTTGATCTCTTTCGTCCTAACAACAGTATTAACAGTTATGAACATTTTTCAATTCAGAAACATTCATTGGCTTTCAACAGATTTCCTGTTGCAAGATCTATCATCGTTAGAAGATACAATAAAAGGATTTTAAATCTCAATAAAATGAAGGGTTATCGTTGTAAGCAGCACGCTTTTTTTCTCCAATGTCACAGCTGGACTTCGGCTTCAGCAACCTCAAATCCTATTTCAAAAATACGAAAACTTGTCGTTCCTGCTCCTATTTTCCATGAAGAGTAATTCTTAAGCTACAGTTCCTCCACTGTAACCATAATACTAAAATAAAAAAAAAAGCTCCTGGCTTTCGAAGGGATTCCTCCACTGTAACCATGAGACCATCTTTAATAATCGTCACCAATGATAAATACAAGCCCTTTATAAACAATTATTACTACGAAGTAACTTAAAAACGGACAAGCCTAAAAATTCAAAATATGAAAAGAGGCCAAAATCTAACAACCTCTATCACCACTAAAATGTAGCTCTAACGCAATTCCGATTACAGCTTGGTGGAAAGCAATCGCCTCAGCAAGAATAACAATTACGTCATTCTCATAGCAATGTTTCTAACATAACAGCAATTGCATACCCTAAAATTATTTTTTAAAAAACCCTAAAAATTAGAGTAGTCGGTAGGCCTCTTTTGTTCAGGAAGTGGAAGAGGAATACGTCAAGCATGTTTTAAAGACCTTTTTTCAAAACAATACCTATCAAACTTGCAGAGTAAACGTTTCGACGCCAACATTGTTATTAAAGAGAAAAAAGCAACCCAAATCCAACTGCATGGCAAACATGTTTGTATGATAAAATACAATGAGATATTATATCGATACTCGGTTCTCCGTGAACAAATACACGCTTTTTCCCCATACGCAATTCTGGAGAATTAAGGGCAACCACTTACGTCAACGACATTAAGAAATACAAAGGTCGCTTCGTTTAATAGCAGCCGTTTCTTCCCTAGTCAATGCTACGCAAATACCTATTGGGCCTGGATGGTCTTTCGCTCCGGCTAATAACAATGTGTAAAAAATATTCCGACCAACTAGTAAGTTATAACTGGGGTCTATCTGTATGGTAGTGAATCGCACTACCTACTTGGGTGTAATACCTATTTTATTATAACTATTACTACCATTTTTATCGAGTGGTTACACACCATCTAGTGATGGTTGAAGATCCCACATTCATCGCCTAGCAACAAGCCAAGTAAGTTGAACGTAGGCATGTACTGTAGTCAAAAGAGTGAGATAGATAAAAAAAACAAATAAAAATGGCAATATCACTTCAACCTTGCAAGTGCCACTCCACAACCAGTTGGGAAAGGCACATTGCTCACAGTCATGAGTTGTTGTTGTATGGCAACAACTCATGACTACACTACTCTCTATTCCTAGCCTGATAACTGACAATGCATAGAAAAAATATCTCAGTACTGGTACTAAGTCTGGAATTGCAGCACTTAATTCAGTCTTGAAATATGTTATTCCCTGTTTGGTGAGAAAACCAACAATGAATAGGCACAAAAAAACCATGCTGTAATGCATGTCAAAAGGCATTCATTTTTATTATTACTACAATTACTTACGATACCTATTTTATTTCGGATAACAATATCTTGATAAATATCACATATTACAAACACCCACTTTTAAACTTGAAAACCAAGAATTATTATGGCTCAATAAAACCTTATTTCTGATTAACACTTTTCAAAATGTCCTAAAAAACAGGTCGTTACAAATTGGCTTTCCTCTGTCAAGGTTTATTTCAAATAAACATCTCAATTATAATCTTTTACTAATAAAGATCTAGCCTCTAATAACAGGTCTGTCAACAGACGCCTCATGAAATACACTCGACGGCGAAATCCGGTCTGTTATCAATTCTTTTTTTCAAGTCTTGACGGATTCCTATCAACAAGATTATGGCAAGGGCAAACTTAGACAAAATCTGAGACCCCAAGAAAAAATCTCCAGGCGTTTTTCATTATCTCGTTGATAGCATGTTGAGAACAGAATCATTATCGACGAAATGTGGATTGTCTTCGTCTATTTTATTGGTATTATAATGACAAGTGTTCTAATGAGCTTGCCTCACTGGTACCAACTCAGTTTGTTGCATCTCGGATGACTTGTTTCTCTCCACAGCTTCATCCTTATACAGCTTTTTCTCTTCGTTGTAACAAATCTCTCTATGATTTCTGAGTAATTTCCTCCATCATACGACTTGAATGTGTTTAAGTCTAAGGTCTCTTAATCTTTTGGTCTAACCGTTTTTCTGCCACCACCCCCCTCATTGAGTCTTTGATACTTGAGCATAACCCCACCTACCCCCCTGTAAATCTACTTACTAGGTGTTGTGCGAGGTTTACATACATTTTAATCAAACAGTTCCTAATGAACCTTCCTAATTTTATTTATGCCTGGGAGGGAAAATAACGAAGTTCGCAAATGGAGGATGTGGGTAGACTGAAATGGAACCCTATTCACTAGACTTTTCAAAAATGCTCCCTAACTGCAGTGTAGAGTTACATGATCTGTAGGTTTTTGTGGCTTAGGAACATGGTACCAACGAAAAAAGAAGATACCATACAAGAAACAACAAGCATGAATTCATTTAAAAGAAAAAAGTCCAGTTGAAAAATCCACAGTAGAAAAATACACCTCTTACAAAGTATATTTGAAAACAAAATGTGTCAGAACAGTTGATCAAGCGATGACTTCTTTAATGTGATAACTTTACTAGTTAAATAATTTATGTCTTAAAACAAAAACAAGTAAAACCTATGGAATGACTGTGACACGGGGGAGGGGGTGATTCGGCTTTTTGTTTTCAGTTGACAATGCCTGGCAGTTAATTACCTTGTAACGTTGTAAGGCAATTTTGGGTATTTAACAAAAAATTGAAATATTTTACCGCAACGTACATTTGAAAATTACTTTATTTAAATCTGGTAATAGATAACAGTTTAGAAGTTATATTGAAACAGTGGCAGATACGAGATTGAAATCGTCTGGTAATGCATCAGATCTCAATGAGGATTGGTGCGCGAGCAAATATGTATACACGACGGCCATGAAATATTACGACCAGGTAACTAAGTACCCAATATTTATGTGAAACCAGAGAAATATTAACTCGAAGGCTTTTTGACTGCAGTTGCATACACTAATCCAAATAGGTGAATGGATATCAAGATACTGGATCTTTCATTGATGGTATCTCTGGTAAAGAGCGGTCCCATTTGTGTCTTTCAGAGGTTCCATCTATGAAAGACTCAAAGGAAAGCAACAAATAAAGAAAAGGGGGGACAGAAAGCAAGCAAGACACCATAAAATGCTGGACATACGGGTCACCCTCCATTTGAAGGTCCTTTCCTCCTGGGTTGATCTGGAGCTAATGCTCAAGCATTTGAGGCCAACTGTCCTGCATGATTGGCCCTATAATTGAAGGTCCGACCATGGAGAGACCAGAGCTCCACACGTCGTCTTAGCCAAAAGGTAGAGACGTGATCACGATACCAAGTTACTAGCCCTGGTAACTTAGTGTTTAGTTCACTCGTGATAAGTCGCGCAATGTCTGTGATCCAACCGTCTTGCGGCCAAAGATAATATCTGCAAAAAGTTTAATTGACAATAAAAGACCACCCAGTATTGTTTGGTGGTTATTTCCTTGTTTACTTTACCGCCGACAACAAAGTTCTCACACAGAACGCAGGTCACCCTGTTCTTAAGTTGGTATTTCACTTGCACCTCTTCCTTGCGATGACCTATGATGGTAATTTAATATGTTATTATTTTAATCACAAGACATGGTATCAATCCAAACGCCGTTGTTAATATCAACGACCCATAACTTTCACAACAAAAATAGGCAACTGTCTTATTTCAACAATAAAGTAGATCATCATTAAATGATTCTCTAATGTTGATATGTTTTTAACGACATTCATTCGGCATTCTTTGTTGCCATTATCATGCTTCGCTGGAAATTTTACTTCATGCTGGTTTCATCCAAAACATCTCTGAGTAAAACAACACTAAAAAAACCTCGTACTAATGAAACGTAAGAAGAAAGAAATATTTAGATGAATCGATCATTTATTCCATATATAAGAAGGAAAAACTTCCGTCATGGTAACGAATAAGTGAGAAAAACCTTACAAGAAAAATGGAACTTAACTAGTAACCTGTTCTCAAAGGGCTACGTGTGAAATGAAGACAAGATAAAAAAAAACAACAGTTATCTAATATCGTACAGGTAATCTAGCTTGTGGAACGGCTAACCCTATAATAATAAAACTCTATTAAATATCAGTAAAATGTACGAGTAAAAGTAAAAATTTTTTAAAAATTCTGTTTCGATCAAGTTCGGTCAGTATTTCTCATCGAAATGGATGGTCCAGAAAGTTGAACGTTAACATTGTGTAACGGATCTAAACCAAATCCCTCTAAAATATATAGGCTTACGGTTTAATAGTGCTACACGAGGACCCGCAGGAACAATTTGTGTTTTATCCTTGATAATAAATTAATCTTTGGTCAGCATCTGAATGAGAAAAAACCTCAACCTGGGAGGGGAATTGGACTCAACTACCGCCGTACGTTATCAAATATTTACAGTCTTTCTGAAACCTCATTTAAATTATGGAAACAGCTTGTATTACAGCCCAAGAAATTCCTTTTTCATGTAAAGTATTGNTTGGTCAGCATCTGAATGAGAAAAAACCTCAACCTGGGAGGGGAATTGGACTCAACTACCGCCGTACGTTATCAAATATTTACAGTCTTTCTGAAACCTCATTTAAATTATGGAAACAGCTTGTATTACAGCTCAAGAAATTCCTTTTTCATGTAAAGTATTGAATACATTTAATAAAATGATGCCTTGGCAATCACAGGGTTAATTGGAGGGGGGGGCAATTAGTTACAAACTATACCCAAAAGAAGGTCTTGAAAATCTTGCCGATGGAAGATTATGCGATGACTTTGTTCCTTCCAAAAATTATGAATAACCAAACGCCGCCAAGTTAATGAAGCTACGCATCAGACTAAAATTTGAGACCATATTTACTGACAGGTAGACCACATCTGTTTAACCCACGGCATTCCGAACAAAACACTTTCGGATTCTTTCTTCCAATTCTCTTTAGAGCAATGGAATAAATTGTATTTTTATATCAGAGATCTTCTCACATTACCGTCATTCAAACGAAAACCTTTTTTTAGCTAACGTGACCTTCAGCATCGCCTGGTTTCAGCTATAACCATACAAATCTGGAGTCCATATAGAACAACAGTAACAGTATATCAATTTTCAGTATATCAAAATGACGTAAGAATTTATTGGTGGTAACTGTTCTACATAAGCAAAAAGATTGCCATTGAAGAAAACAAGTAGACTGCTGTTGGAAACTGGATAAACTTGAATTTGTTTGTAGTTGTGGCCTGTCAAAGAAAAAGCGTTGTCAACAGTAATTTATTTCGGTACTGTGAAATCCTCTCTTTACTGGTATTCGTATCCTAGTGAATCTAATTAATTATGAATTAGTCTCCTGTTATCGTTTAAGTGATCTTATCCAAAAATGAAATTCAAAGTCAGAATCTGTAAATATCACAATTTCTGGATGCTTTATTGATAGAAACGTATTAACTGAATACCGGTAAAAATTATCATTATTACTATTGGTATTAATATTAATATCATCATCATGATGATGATAAATATTTTTGCAGGATAGGTATTAATTCTATTCATACAAAATTTCCTTATATGTATGTCCTGCTAACATATAAAATAGGAAAAAATCTTAAGGTAAAAAAAATTTTCGTTAAAATATAACATGATTCACTATATTTATAGATAAAAATAACCTTTTGCCATTCTCATAAAATATTCGAGTAAATTCAATTTTTGGATTTCTGTAAGCGAGTGATTGTAAATTTTCACCCTCATAACTTTGAAACCTAATCTTGTAACTTCATATAAAACTCTCGGTAGTGTTAGCACGTAGTTGTTCTTGCTAGTGTTTTAGTATTGATTTAATACGGAAGGAAAAAAGAAACTCAATAAAAAAACAAACCAAAAAAAGAAAACAAAACATACCGCATTATTCAATGGATATTCTTAAAATGGGAATGTTTTTCATTTCGTTCAATAAAGGGGGTTGATTCTTCGCTGAAATATTGACGACTCTTCTATCGATTAACTGAAGCTTCTTAAAAATCCTTGATTTTATGGACTCAGTGGAAGCCATGGATGTATAATATTTACCATGTCGTGAGTCGAAAGGTTTTCAAGAGCTACGTTTCGAGAGATACTTCTCCCATCGTGAGCCTGACGGTGGGAGAAGTATCTCTGGTAGCGTACCTCAGGAAAGGCTTCACGACATGATAAATTTTCTGACTGAAGCTTGTTTTGTTGACTATTGGTGAGGTGTAGATTTGTCGTGAAGCAGTAGAGAAACGTTGGCAGTAGCATGCTGATGGAGATTAGTACAATTATTACAGCAATAACAGAAATAAAAGAAGTAAAAAGGCCAATGTCAAATAAAATACAATGCGTTTTTTCCTTAAAACTGTATTCCCAAATTAATATAATTTATCAGTAAATGACAAAGTTGAAAAATGATATGTTTCAAAACGTAGCACCAATAGCTCAGGTGGTTGAACATTTGGCAATGAAAACAATAGCCACTGATTGGAACACAGTTCGATCGCCACGTATTGTTAACTTGAATTGAATTTTCATCTTCTTTTTAAATGAATGAAATTTAAAAAAACCCAAAGTACATCACACAGAAGATGGTGAAGAATACTGGATAGATGAAATATGTATGTATCGAAATAAGGTATAGATGTTTACCACCCGAGGTATAGGTGCTCTTAAAAAGATCATTTTACAACCATACCATTTACTATCACTATCTTTTACATATCTTACAAGTTAAAGATATAATTGCACAATGGTTTGGTTAAAAACGGAGGCCCAGTAGTTCTAGACGCTGGTTCTGACCCAGTTCGATGCAAACATATTTTTCACTTCCCTACATTTCATCAGAAACATTGGCCAAAGTAGATCATGATAAACAACACTTTATCACGTACAAGTTTTAATTCCAAAGATTATTACAAGTCAATTCTTTCAAAATTTGGTTTTTAATTTTCAATCACTTTTTTGCTAAAGCACTATCGCTGGCAGCGGTGTTATGATATTGATATATTATTTAAGAAATACATTTTTTAGTTTCTTATATTGTTATTTTAAAAATAGTTTTTCTGTTATCTCAATTTACAATATACCCATGTAAATTAATTTATTTTTTCAATTTTAATGTATCATTTTTATTATAGCGAACATATTATTAGTACTATCACTATTCTCCTAATGCAGGGATTCAGATAAGGATATTATAAAGATATTGTTGTTCACAGGCTTTACCATCTAAGTTATCAGACCTCGTTCTCAACCAGTTTTTGCAGCCACAGATTTCACTTGAGTGCGTTATTCTTTCCCCATACCCCTAACATTAGAGTTCACATCCCAATCACTCAAAAAGAGGACTGGGGCTCAAACGGCGCGACGACTTCCCTTCCAATGTCAGATCAACCGACCTCAGCATTAACAGAAAGCAAGTAACTTGTGAAAACATAAATTCCAAACCCTTTATATCTATATTATATAATTTGCACAATGTGCTTTCGTACAATTTTTTAAATATCAAGTGAAGGAAATAAGAATCCACTCAACGGTAAAGCTATTAATCCTTTTTTAATTCGTCCAAGTGCTTCCATGACGATCGACATTGCACCTCATTTAAACTGTCATATTTCAGTTATTTCTATTTGCATATCTTTGTATATCTAGAGTTTATAAAATTCGGTGTTAACTACCTTTTCGTTCGCAGGAAAAAGCATATTGACGAAAAAGCATATTTTTCTTTTTTTTTTCTTAATTACGTTAATTTACAGTGTCTGGTCGGTTGGCTTTAATTGTGCAGTTAGTCAGCACTAGGAAATCCGAAAAGATTTATTCAACATTTGAGACTGATTTAGTATTATATATCCTCGTACTCTTCCTTCCCTTTTGATTTTTGTCTTTATTAAATGGCAATTTGATTTCCACTTGAATAGAAGAGCAGGGTGTGATGTCATAGTGCTATGTGTTTTAATAATCAATAACAATTTAATATTAATAAACCCTTGAGTGCTTAATACTTGCGCACATACAAGTTTTCACAAAACGTTACATACACTAATCACACTATTGTCTGGTCCACTGAAATAAATTTCTTTTCAAATTTCATTTCAATGTCTGCTCGTCTGTCCTTAATTGTATAGTAAGTCTGCACCGGAAAACTCAATAAAATTGCGATATGCATAATGTCAATGAATGCTTTACGATATTCGGTCCAAGAAATCATTTTTAAAAAAGTGTCTGCAAACTTGGGGTTTTATTTTGTGATCAATTGTATTAATGCTCTACCCTCTTGATATATTGAGGGCTGTTAGTACATGATACTCCACCTAAATGATATTATCACGTTTTATAATATATATATATATATATATATATATATATATATATATGACCAAACCAATNCTGCACCGGAAAACTCAATAAAATTGCGACATGCATAATGTCAATGAATGCTTTACGATATTCGGTCCAAGAAATCATTTTTAAAAAAGTGTCTGCAAAGTTGGGGTTTTATTTTGTGATCAATTGTATTAATGCTCTACCCTCTTGATATATTGAGGGCTGTTAGTACATGATACTCCACCTAAATGATATTATCACGTTTTATAATATATATATATATGACCAAACCAATGGGTACCTAGTTTTGGCTGATACAAACGGAACTAGAGATTTTCATTTTACAAAGAAGGCGACGCCATGTACAAGGTCATGCTTGCAAGTCACGAACACATTTAGACACATTTGGTGTTTCAGACACGTGAGAAACTTGGTGTCACATGAATCCAAAATATTATTGACTCAGATCCCTGTGCAATCTGTAGACAGTCTCAGTCTCATACGTTTGACATGCTCAATACAAGTTTTAAACAGTACAGTATGATGCTTAGTTATGCCATAAAATGTCAGAAAGAATTCTACATGTTAAAATTCAATTCATGTGTTTATATTTAAGATGGATAAGGACGATTAACAGTACTTAAAAAAAACCATAACAACACTTCAACTAAAACCATTCCGATACGCCGATAATGGACGTTCTTTGGTGTGTCATGAGAAAAAAAAGGACTGATACACCGAAAAGAAATGGGGGTAAATGGAAACGAAAAGAAGACAGAAAAAGACGACGGTAGAGATTATGGAAAAGAAAAGCAGTCTTAAATGGTGTGGACAAGAAAGGAATGAAGGAAACAAAAATTCGCACTGTGCCATTTAATGTGCACACATTACCAGGCAGTTGGCAATGACAGCATTAAATAAAACTTCAGAGCTGTGGGAATCTTTTCGCAGAGGTGTGCAATCGCAAAAAGATTTACGGGTTTATTAATTAATAAAAATTATAAACTGACATTTGATAAAAAACGTTATAAGATATAACATCTTTTGAAAACTGAATTTGGTTTGGCATCTTCCAGTTTGGTCATCATTTTCAAGTACACGCTGAGAAACACAACCATTAAGATAATATATTATCAGGCTTGGGAACCAGTCGGACATTCCTCACTTGAGCAATCGGGTGTCACAGTTAAACAGCCGAAAATTCTAGGGAATGACCAACCTTTATCAGAAACATGATACACATCGTTTATCATCTCTCTGACAAAGCGAAAGGTAATGTATGATGATACAGTTGATAGAAAATTTTTTTAAAAAATCCGACCATAAATTTCTTGAGCGATTGCTTGACCAATGCGTCTCTGGCTGGCCATGGTGCCGATGCTCGAGCTTTTTACTGATTAACACACGTCTAAAATTTACATCACCTAAATACTGCACAATTGCTTTTGCATTATTTGTTAAAATGTATTTCTAAAAAGAAATTTCGCGGGATTAACTTTAAACGATTAAACGATAACAAAACAAAAGAAGAAATTTCATATTTGCTAAAAAGTCATGTATTGCCAACAGTATCTGCATATAGTGTTATGATGAATGGGCAATTACTAAAGCACTTTATACTGTATAAATATTCGTAAAGAAAGAAAGAAAGAAAGAAAGAAAGAAAGAAAAAACTATGCAAAGACAGTCAAAACGAAGTCTACGTCAGACATACGGCATACGATTTATATAATAGTAACATCCCCATAGTCTAATTCTATATTACTAAAACAAAGCGTGATATTACCTCCTCTTTTTCATTTTTTAGTTCTAACTGCAATTTTCTAATTTTCTCTTGCAGCTGTGTCTCTCGAAGTCTTAAACGGCATTCTTCTCTTTTTGTTACTTCTAGATCCTCCTTTAAAGTCAAACACAAAAAGAGCAGATTAAAAAGACAAAGGAAAAAAGTGAAAACTAGCGGCAACAACTCGTTACTCATTTATCCTACAATTAGAACCGAAGCGGGTCGTAAAATGTGTGAATTTCATGGCGCTCATATTTTTAACAAACTGGCTGAGGAATTAAAAGACCAAAGATCTCTTCTTATTTTCAAAAGGAACATAAAAGTGACGTCTAGCGATTAGTTTTGTTTTCTCTTTTTGTGGGTTGTGCTGAGACTCTTTTGGGGGCCCCAGTTTCTTTCTCCTTTAACTGTACACAACAAATCAGTAAAAAACTTAGAGAACTTTTTCTTATTTATAATTTGTTTGTGAAAAGGTCTTTCATTGATAACAGAATTTTATTTTTTGATATATTATACAGCGTGTAAAAATATACATATAAATATATAAATATAAATACAAATATGGTAAACGACAAAAAAATAACCAAAACTTAGTTTACAAGTGTCAGCTTCATGTTTTAACTATCGTCAGCTAAACAATGTTTAGCTGACGATTGTGAAAACATTAAAACTGACAGTTCTAAACTAAGTTTTGTTGATTTTTTTGTCGTTCACCATGTGATAGCTCTAATATTCTTATATTACTGAGCTAATAATTACTTCGATACTGATATAAATACAAATATATATATATATATATGTGTGTGTGTATGTGTAATTTTGTGTATTCGTATCAAAAAGTGCTCAATGCATATAGCAGAGCAATATACAAAAGGTAAAACACGAAAAATAACAACTATGATCGCAACTAATAGTTATTTTTCGTGTTTCACCTTATGTATAAATATAAATATAAATATAAATAAAAATATAAATAAAAATATAAATCAATCAAAAAAGAATAAGTGATCAACAAAAGATCAACAACGGAGAAATGAAAGACGTGCCCAGGAATGCCATTAAACGTATAAATAAGTACCAATGCTGTTAAATATGTTGCCTTAATGCCAAAAAATATATCTGAAAACAAGGCTTGTCATTCTGCAACTTGTCTTCTCATTTGATCAACTGATCTTTAAATATATGGCAGCGGGGAAACAAAGGTGACTTACAAAAGTGACAGAAAATGAAAGTAAATAAAATAATAGATGACGTTATGTGTTATCATTTGCGGAATATATTTCAGTAACCTGTACCATCTTCAGCCATATTATTGATGTTAAATATTTATTCCTATGAATAAAGGTAGAAAATGAAAGTTAACAGAGAATTCAAAAGGTGACAAATACAAGCTCACCTAATAAGGTGAATGTGAGTTCTGAAATTTGGAAAAGAAGCTAGCTGTGTAGCAAAAATTTTTGAGAACTGATTTCATGCTTGTATTCGGATGAGCACTTGTAGTACGCTTCAAAAACTATCAAAGCTATTTGTAGCAATTCACACATATGTCTTTGATGTGGTCCCTCAGCCGAGTCTTTGGTCTTCCTATGCCCCTTTTTGCAGACGCTTTCTGTAGCAATTTGCAGATGTGCTTTGGATATGGTCTTTGATTGTTCAAATTTTTGCAATTCAAATTCTTCTTGTAGTTTCTTTGGAGTCATTATTGTTGTTTGTGGATATTAACCCAAAAGAATGTGAACTCAGTGACATTCTCCACTGATTTATTGTTAATGGTGATCTGGGTGTTGTCAGGTGCATTAGCGATTTTTCCAATTTTCATTACTTTTGCTTTCTTAAATAGGCTCATTTGTTTTCTTCTGTGTCTAAACGATTCCAAAAAATCAGCAGTAGCATCACAGCTCAAAGCTTTCCATACATTTTCTGTTTTATAACCCTTTAGAACCCAGCATTCTGATCCACACAAGACATATTAGTTCTTAAAAAAAAGATACAAGCTTTTTAAGACTGACTGCAGGCAGGTAGAATTTGAGATAAAAGAAGTAAAGTTCTCCAACTTCACTAAATATGATGGAGGATAATGCTTTAAATTAATAGTTTCCATTATAATCAATGTGGTATCCACCATCAAATGGCATGGATAGGATAAGAAAAACAGTGGAGCACTATTTCATGCAATAGACCATGGGTTCAAAAAATGAAGGAATGTACCCTCTTTATGCAGTTAAACTTCTATTTGAACAATAACAAAGATATATTACAGTATATGATAAAACAAAGATGACGACGAGTTGTTACACATACCTTTAATCTACTTTGGTTTTGAAACAGTGCATCATAATCACTTTCTGACCTCATTTGCCTGTCCAAAATAATGACAAATTAATGAAAATGGTGAAATCCATATACATAATCAAAAGAAAAGCAACATGATAATATATCATCTGTGAAACATGATACAAGCTTCATAATTAAGAAAACTTTATCAATCCAAAAACCTTCTTACTTTTTTACTTTCTGTATTTAACATCTTTGTTTCCTATATATGGGGTTTGATGGTCTGGTAGAGCTCTCCGTCTGGTTCTATGACAAGCATCTTCCTTCACCAGTCCATAAGTTCTTATCTTTTCCTGCACCATCTTCAGCCAGATCTTCCTCAGTCTTCCTGGAGGTCTTCTTCCAAGTGCTTCCCAAGATAGTGCTCTCCCAAGTGCCTTGTCACCTTCTCTGCATCACCATTCTGTCTTACTCTGCACCTTTGTGCAACTTCTTCACTCCTGGCCCTGTCTCTCAAGAGTTATTCCTGTCATTTTCTGTTAGTTTTGATCTCGGTATCTACCCAATTCCACCAAGTTTATTGTCCTTTCCACTATACCAAAACTTACACTTCTGGTCATTTGATTCAAAAGAAGTGCATCAATTGTTCTTATAGCATGTCTCTTGGATGCTGCAGATGCCCACTGTCCTCTGATTCAACATTTCCATCACCTCACTGCTCCTCCCCAAAAGCATTCTGACATTTACTATGCAGACACTTATCTTTCCTCCATCACTTCCTTTATCTGCACAAACATTTCACCTGGGGATTTTTTTCACCCCCTGTCCATTAAGGGCAGTCAGGAACTGGGGGGCCATTTCATTCTGGAGCATCTATCAATTTCTTTGGTGCACAAAGTTTTATACCCCAGATGCCCTTCCTGATGGGCCACCCTCCCCATTTACCAAGGCTGATCACTGGCACTGAGATGAGCTGGCTTCCTCAATCAGTATTTGGTTTTCATTATTATACAACAAAATAAAAGGTTTGGAAGAATCTTTAATGACACAAAATTTAATGAGCCACCATCAGTGTAAAGAAAAATGTCATCACAACCAAGACAAATGTCAATAAAAACATGGCTAATAACAGGAGTGCTAGCTGACAAGATTGAAGCCTGTGAAATATGAATGATTAGATAATGTATTGGGATAAGCTTCGAAGATCACAAAAGGAATGAAGAAATTATGAGAAGCATGAGTGATCCTCATAAAAAACCTGACCAAAAAAAGAGAATAGAGCGGTTTAGGCATGTTTGTTATTGGGTTAAAAAGTAAGACCTATGGAAAGTGCTTGAAGTGCAGATAGTAGGGGCTAAAAGAAAGAGCAAATAAAACAGAGATGGTGTGACACAGTAAAAATAGATTATCACTGGCTTGGTGTGGAGTTGGATGACATAAAGTACCGAACCAGATGGCATGGTATTTTGGAACTGAGGGTCAAGTCACTGAAAAAAACCAGTGATGAATGTGCAATGCTAACAAGCATCAAAGTTAAAGTGTCTTCCTTACTAGAAAAAAACCCTTAATCTTCTAGGTTTACCCAATACTTCAATCCTATCTAAAATCCAATTATCTAGTTCAGATATGTCTTATTCAGCACATACTACAAAATTTTTCACTTTGTTTTTCATTTAGGTTGTTATTGTTATTATTATTATTATTATTAGTAGTAGTAGTAGTAGTAGTAGTAGTAGTAATAGTAGTAATAATAGTAGTAGTAGTAGAAGTAGTAGTAGTAGTAGTAGTAGTAGTAGTAGTAGTAGTAGTAGTAGTAGTAGTAGTAGAAGATTTATACAGGATGAGCTCTTCAGTCATAATACTATATACAAGAAGATTGTACACAATGCATACATTTTGTCCTGCAAGTAATGCATAACCATTGATATTAAACACACTTAAGGCACTCAACTTCATTTACATTTTCTGTATTACTGACAGGAAGCTAGTTAAGGCTGAATACAGATGGTAAAATTTAGAACATTTATGAAAAAGACTCCACAGGCAAAAAGAAGTATGGTCAATACAATTAGCAACTATTTCTGATGGTAAGTAAGAAAGAAAGGAATGGAATAGTCTGCTTGTTTATACTCATACAAGTGGAAAAATGATGTGACAGTAAATGGAGTGAGAAACTTAATGCAAACCTAAACAAAGAAAATTACAAATAATAATATAATATAATATAAAATAATATAATATAATATTAAAAAATATAATATAATATAATATAATCTAATCTAATCTAATCTAATATAATATAATATAATATAATATTCATGTTCCAGTGCTTTTTCATATGTTCTGGTTGTGTCAAGTCCTTTATTGTTGAACACTTGTTGTTTAAACCACAAAAAAACTGGTCTTTTGAGTAATCATTTAAAGTAGAATGAAATCACAGTGCTTAGACTGCCTATGGACGTCAGTGATATAATCATTAAGAGATGGACCTGGTCTCATTGCAATTGTGTTTGAAAGTTGTTTACTCAATAACAATACTAAGTGACCATAAGTTTTACTCTTTGTATCATTTTGAGCTAAGCTTCATAACAGTTTGTATGCTGGACCTCCTTGACTCTTATAATTGTGGATTTTTTCCCTCAGTTATAAAATTATATTCTGTTAAATCATTGTTTTCTATGTCAAAGACTAACATCGTTCTTATCTGATGCATTGTTATCATGAACCATGCAAGACCAAACACAAAATTCACAATGATGTCTGCTTCTTAGGAAAAGGTCTAAAGAAAATCCCCATTACCACTACTTTGGAAATAAAAATGATAAAACAATATAACAGACATTCTTTTTGTACTGTTATGATCCCCATTAAGTATAACTAAAACAACTATTGATACAATGTAGCTTGGCTACCATGACTCCAATCTCAAATGAAAAGGGAAGCCCCAATCTATACTAGTAAACAACAACATAGATGAAACTATGGTAACCAATAATTGTTTCCACCAATCATTGTATTCTTTCATATGGAATTCGTAAGATTAAATCCCCATTAAATACAACTGAAAATGACAGTAAAATAGCCTGATGTTAGTAACAATGAAATAAGATAAAGTCAAGGGAAATCATTGGTAACACTATTTACAGCAACCCTTCACCTGAAAGTTTATTGGTCACCATTTTGGTATCACTGATATCACTTCTTTCCTGACTGTCTTAGTTTAGAGGTTAAAACTGCTGCACTGTATGTCTCAACAGGGCAATTTGTAGTTGGCACAGAAATATTATCTTTGATTATTAAAAACTCAGTTTTGCTCTTCACTACTGATGGACTATCACCAACTATTAGGTTTTCTCCTGGTGACTTCATGCTTTCAACTGGTACCCCTCCTTGTTTACTGTAAACATAATCAGTGAGCAAATTAATATTCTTGGTGGCATCTTCCAAACATGCAACAATCTGGTCAACATTTTGATGAACTACATGGTCATCTGACCTGAGCACTTGGTAATTAAGGTTCCTCTTCACTGCAACAATAACTCCAGAAATTTAAGCATCTCCCTCCAAGTACATATTTTTTTACATAAACTGATTGGTCAGACATAAAAGAATGGTGCTTTAGTGAAGGGTTGAATGCAGAATGTTTGTTTTGTATCTTTCACACCATATTTGGCTACAGAAGTGAGAAACCAGAGCTTAACTTCTGTCCAAGTAACAGTTTAACAAGAGAAACCCCTTTGGTGGTCTGAGGAGTAATTCTATACTTA
The DNA here is from genome assembly GCA_003991215.1 of Morbakka virulenta. Classification (NCBI taxonomy): domain Eukaryota; kingdom Metazoa; phylum Cnidaria; class Cubozoa; order Carybdeida; family Carukiidae; genus Morbakka; species Morbakka virulenta. The sequence continues at coordinate 594,038 of RDPX01000126.1, forward strand.
AAAAGAAACCTACACAAATGAGTTTTAATATCTCTATCCTTGAGGGTTTTACAAGACTCTTTGTGAGTATAAATCCTGCATTCTGCTTGTCCATATGAAGCAGGAGGGTTAGGTGTTGAAATGATGTGGTATACTCTATTCCTGGCAAGAAACTCAATTTTGAATGGCAGATGTCCAACTGAAGTTATCCCCAACAGTTCAAAGTTAAATAAGCATCATAATTACCAACTAAAAAATGTCATCCTACCTTTCTTCAAGATCACTCCTTCTCTTTGTAGATTGCTGCTGCATTTTTAATAGTTCATGAGTGCAATTAATAAGTTTTACAGGATCAAAGTTCAAAACTAAGTTATCATGTGATCCATCCACTGTTTTTACTAATACTGAAGGAAATCCAAGGAAGGTCATTTCCTAAAAAACGTAAATTTTTATTTGGAAATTAATTACACTTGAATTATTCCTTTAATTATTAGTTTGGATTTAAAATTACTGCACTTACCATGGGTTAAATAAATGGCACCTCATAACCAAACATAACACAAACATAAACAAATCCTATATGAGGTTTTTAGGTATTGTTAAATGGTCAGTTATTAAGATTTCCCTATATCAAATCTTCCTATATTAGCAATATTTGGAATTGGCTGGGAACATTCAATTTGAATAAATGAGGTTCGAATAAATAAATAAATAAATAAATAAACAAATACAAAATAAAATAAAACAAATTAAAAATCATGGTAAGAATTCCTGACAGTTCATGTAACCCTTAATATGTTCTTCCCTTAAAAACTACTTATTTCAAAACAAGAACACAGATACCACCAATTTAGTGGCAAATGTTTGTACATATCTATTGCATAGAAATGTACACCCTTGGATACATATTGAAGAACTCCTAACTTCTTCACCCATTACATATACCTGTCACATGATTTTATTAAACAGATATGAGGTATGAGATATAACAGATATGAGGAGCCGTGGCTTAATGGTTAGTGCAACTAACAAAACAGTAACCAACAGCTCTGGGTTCGATTCCCCAAGCTGTCAAGGAGAATTTGGAACTTTGCAAAGAAAAAAGCCATTGGTTGGCGTCAGGAAGGGTATCCGGCCAAGAAATTCCTCACTGTCTGAGCCCCAATTGCTGGGGAGAAATGATGTTAAAACTAAAAATAAAGATAAAGTTTAAAAGGACAAGAAATAAAAAAATATAGATATTATATGCAGAAGTGGCTCTCAGCCTTTACTAAAAACAAATTTCATCAAAGTATAGTAATAAGGTAACTAATCAAATTCAAAAATTCAAAAATAAACGGTTGTAACAAACAACACCAATATTTAAGCCTATGTGTGGTATTTTAGAGTTTTATTTAGATCCTAATAGTGAGGCAATATACTATCATTCATATACCCTCTCTAATGTGGCTAAGTCATGTTCTTAGCATGGTCCCCAAGAAATATATTACTGATCCTGTTTGCTAACATGACAGACTTAAAGTTCTTCTAAACACTTCACTAGCCACTGCTCAATAAAGCATGAAACTACCTCAGGGTTTATTCTCTATGATAAAAGTGTAAAGTTTATCTTGCTATCAATCACACCTCCTGTTGCACCCAATTAAAACTGAGGGATGGGAAATATAGAAGTTACATGCAGACTATCACAATTCAATGAGTTGGTAACGGCCAAAGTAAGTAGCCAGAAAAGGTTGCAATGACATCATGTACTTGTTCAAAGCTCTTAAGTGAAGGATGCATTATCAATAACTTTTTAAGGGGGAAAAGGTTTAGGTAAATTATAACTGCTAATGAAGCACAAATATGCCTTCCTAAAAGCAAAATAAAGCAAGCAATTTAATTCAACTAAGTAATATATAAAAATTAAATAGAAAAGTGAAGAACATGTGTTTCCCTAATTTGATTCCAACTAGTGTACATGGCCATCATGGTCAGATACTCCACCATTTGATTTAATGCCACTTATTGTCAACCAGATCATTTTTGCAACCACATACTTTACTATATTACATTATGTATACTATAACACAAAACCTCACTATATCACAAAATAAGTTAATAGTCATGTGCCAAATAATAATTACAAATAACATTATATTAACCCCCCTTTTAAAGTATGTTTGCCTTAGATCTGGTATAATTTCTAGTTTTGTCAAAGAGACTGAAAGAATGATTATGTGATATCAAGCTTTTTTCTGATCCTTTAAATTTAAACATTTAAGTGACTACTTTAATCTATAAATACTACCATATTGATAACTGAATGGAGAAACAATGAACATTTACACTGTCAAGAGGGTGAATAATTTCATTTTACATGGGAGTTAGACAAAATAACTTTTGTTTTCAAGCATTTATTAAGGAATGTGTGACAGGAAGCACACCAAAGTATCCACAATTTTAAAAGGGCTTTTCCTATACAATTTTGACAAAACAAATCAAAACAATGATTCTGTTGAATTATTAAAATGAACTGCATGCCATTGTTTCATTTCAAGGTGTCTTTTTTTCAAAGCCACTAGTTGCTTTTAGATAATATAAAACCACAACATGCAGACAACAGTATGCCCCAAGTTAATTCAGTTTTCATTTCCAAAAAAACTCTCAGAATACTACAACCATAAAATTTCATGATAATATTTCAAACATAACCTGAGTAATACTAATAGTAGTAGTAATAGTAGTAGCAGTAGAAATATCATTATTACTATACCCAGGAAAAGCAAATTTGGAACCCAAACTATTTGAGCTCCCTCTCTCTGTCTCTCTCTGTGTCTCTGTCTCTCTGTCTGTCTGTCTGTCTCTCTCTCTCCCTCTCTCTCTCCTGATGAGCCCACAAAGGGCAAAACGGTACTGTCTGCNTCATTTCAAGGTGTCTTTTTTTCAAAGCCACTAGTTGCTTTTAGATAATATAAAACCACAACATGCAGACAACAGTATGCCCCAAGTTAATTCAGTTTTCATTTCCAAAAAAACTCTCAGAATACTACAACCATAAAATTTCATGATAATATTTCAAACATAACCTGAGTAATACTAATAGTAGTAGTAATAGTAGTAGCAGTAGAAATATCATTATTACTATACCCAGGAAAAGCAAATTTGGAACCCAAACTATTTGAGCTCTCTCTCTCTGTCTCTCTCTGTGTCTCTGTCTCTCTGTCTGTCTGTCTGTCTCTCTCTCTCCCTCTCTCTCTCCTGATGAGCCCACAAAGGGCAAAACGGTACTGTCTGCAGATTGAGTATATATAAGTATATATATGATATCTTTGTTAAATATTGTTATGATCTTGAAGAGCTTGAAAAGGTTTGCATCATGGACTTAAACAATCAACCATAACACCATCAAGATGCAGTTAAAGATGCTGTTTCACAGACACATGCCTGAAGAAGAAATATCTGGCTGAAGACACAGATCTTATAACACTAATTAAATGGGTCAGTCTTGTGAAACAGGCATAGAAAGAGAACATAGTCTAAAAGATTGGAATGCTGTGGTAAATATATTACTCAAAGAAATATGATTGATGATATGACTAACACATATGATTTACATAAAATGATTAAAGTTCATAAACAAAGAGAGCTAGCTTCTGAAACTATCATAACAGATGAAGCAGACCAAACTCTCATAGTTGTTCCCATGACCACCTTCCCAGAAAACACTCTTCACATGGGAGAGACTGTCATCTGTTGTAAAAAAAAAAGCTTTTCACTTCATCTTAGGCATGCTCTGGCAGAATCAAGTGACTAGCTAAATGAGAGTTACTCAAACAGTGCAGATGATTATAATTCAATGGCCATGGAAAGAAGTCTGAAGAGAATCCAAGACATTTTTTGGCCCTGGAATGAAATCTTATAAGATACAAGATCTGAGGCATATCTCAGTTGTCAACAAGATAGGAAAACCAAGAAAAGAAAGCATATGGGTAGATGTTACAGTTGGTGGTGTTCACTGTAAGCCCTTCAAGGTTAGGGAAAGTCAAAACCTGTATATCAAAGGCATCTTACTAACTACTCTGGCAACTGCAAAAGGAGCAAAGAAAACCAAAAAACTACATTATTCATGGTTTCTGATAAGAACCCCTTTGGGAAACAATGATGCTCCTGCTCTAAGCTTCATAACATTCAAGTGAGGGAAGGGACCTAAGCAAGACCAAAGAGATAAAAGCATACTAAATAATATTAAAGAAGAAAACTCCCACAAACAGCTCTGTATTTTTTGAAAAGTTGCAAAAAACCACAGCTAAGGCCTGATCCTGAAAGATAGAATCAATGTGTCTGGTAGAAGAAGCCAAAAAAGTCTCAGTCTAACTGAATTCAGATACAATACCATTGAACCCTTAAAAAAGTCATCACATAACCTCCACTCAAGCAAATTGATGGACTTACATTTGAGCATAGCAACAGATCCATCAAATACTCAAATGGTTTCAAAATGATAGCACTGTGGCATTTTTCTCTCATTCCTTCAACAAATAAGATGTAAGCTATCATAAAATTAAAAAGAAAGCCCATGCAATTATTAGAGCAGTGGAAGCAAGTGGTGAAGTAAAAAATATTATAATTCTCTGCAGTGCCCATTATAAAATTTGTCTGTAAAAATTGTATGAACAAAAAAAATTGTCATTGTCTTCTGGCACATGTCACCACAAGAAGTACTGTAGTTGAAATGGGAAATGAATGTCTGGAAGAAGTTGTTAAATTCAGCAACTACATAAAAGGGGTCTTGGAGGATGTACTGTGCACAGAATAAGATTTTGTTGAGCAAAATTAACACTTGCAGCTAGTTGCCACACTTTTTCCATTGTCTGTTTCCAAACAGGCAATAGAAAAAGTTTGTCATGCACATGTTTTAAGAGTTCTGCTGCATAGCAGTGGTAGTGAGACCTGGGCAGTTGAAGTCAAAAATTCAGTGGTGCTATCTGGAATCAAGGGCCACATAAAAAGAAACCAGCTGGGAAATATTTGGGTTTATTGAATAGGTTGATCATGACTGTTCTGATATATGGTTATTCAAGAGTTTCGGTTTATCTTATGTAAAAATGACATCAGGTTTTTGAGAATGAACTTAAGGCTTGACGGACTAACCATTTACTTCCTAAGGACAATGACAATGGCCTTTCTGTAAATATGTAAATCACTTTGATGACATCTTTTAAAGAGGGAGAAGCCTTAAGCCACCAATTGGAAGAAAGTACCTCTAATTTACAAAAGCAAATGTAAGAAAACTAATCCTTTTAATGTCTTTGACCTGCCTGTTCTGCTTTAGTTGAATTGCAGCTGAATTGAAGTAAAACATTGTAGCAATTAAAACACAGCTTCATTCCCTTCATGTTGTCAACTCACATCAGTCATTTCAAGTAAAATATGAAGGGGAGAGAGGAACTTATGTATTATTTAGTATACCAAACAACTGATGTGGAAAGTTACTTGCAAAAACTTTCTACAGTGAGCATTTACTTGCAGAATTCTGATTAAAATTAACAGTTGAAAGAATTGAAAATTTAATCAGCTTTGCTGATAACATTTGTAATTGAATTGTGTTAGCACTTTTGCATTGAACAACACAAAGCTCATCGAAAGTCAAGAACAATGCTGTTTAGTATTAATGTACATTGTTAATCAGGTTTTGGATCTCTAGTTTAATGATTACAAGTATGAGGTTAAGTTTTTTTGCAAAACATTGTTAACTGGTCCAAAACAACATTAAAGACATTAATACACATGCATTTTCCAACAGGAGCACTACAACAAACTCTTATTGACTATAGTTAAACAGTCCTCTTCAAACAAGATAAAACACCCAATATAAATCAATTTTTGCTCTTGCAACTCACAAAATGATGTTGGATGTGTTTTATGAGTGCAATTATGGAATATGCAATTCTGAGTTGCAATTCAAGATTTGACTATACAAGAGAGCTACAATGATTGAATATTTTTAAAAGCCTTTGTGAGCTTAATTCATCCCCAATTAACTGAACTGATTATTCATAGTTGGCTAAAGAAAAATAATGACTTAATGTCCCTGAAAGTTGCTTTGAACTGAATAATATTGTAAACCTCAAAAGTTATTTTGATGAGGAAAATAATCACTACTGTTATTATTAGGTTTTTTATTACCTAAATAAGAAATGAAAAACCTTTTAGTCTTACAAATGTGTTTAATAATAATTTAATGCATACAATAAACATAAACTCTACAACTGCAAAATTTGGACAAAAGCTCAATAAACAATGCCTTTCCTTAATCCTAAATATCATAATGCTTCTTCAAAGGTAGAAAAAAACTTTTCTTAAAAAAAGCAAATAATATATTATGGCTGTTAACATGCTAGTGTTAAGATTCCATTGTCATTGTACAGGCAGCCAAACTACATGTATGTCATCTTAGTATTATTATAAAACATGCTTTTTAGCATTTGTGTACTTTGAATATGTTGTTGTTTGCAGTGATTTCATTTTCTGCCATGTCTGGTACTTGCAGGTTCCCCCTAATGTCTGTTTTTGTTCTTTCCAGTTCAGCCTCCATTAATCTTTAATTTGTTGGTATGTCTCTCCTTACACTTGCTAACGTATTTGCATCTCTGTTAGTTCTGTTGCCAAAATTCATCCTACATATCTGGTAGGCATGGCTGGTGGTAATCTCATTAGATGGTTGCTCAAGTGCCTTGTAATAAGCTTTTATGATTTGTTTGTATTCCTCCCATGTCTACTTCTGTCTTGTTTTCTGTGTTATTTAATTCGTAACTTTGCAATTTAGAGGGTCTAGTTGAGTATTATTATCACTATGGAAACCCTGTACAATCTGGGGTTGGAGGAATTGGTCCCAGTAGTACATTTTTTAGCCCACCCTGGTCCATCACTGAGGGGCACACCTTGTTTAACCACATGATGGGTAATGTGGGTTTATTCTATGTGATTATTCTCCATAAACATAATTGGCTATCCAAGTTTTCCTCCCTGGTTTTTTTAATCATGAGACCATCAAGGGAGTTGCCAACCATGGCTAAAGAGCCCTCTGGATATGAGACAGACCGTAATAGATGTAGTAGGCTAACAGGTGCTACACTTTACTCAAGGGTGACGTGCAGGTAGATGTGGCAAACAGGTCCACATTGATAGCAGTTTTTACAGCATATGTAAAATATTGTGTTTATATGTATATTGCATATATGTATTGTATCCTGTATAAACATTAATTTAATAATAGTAATAATAATGATAAAGGGTAACCTCATTCGCCCATGTTAAAACTCCAGAACCTGGATGCTGGTTATCGTCACACCCAGGCCAGTTATTATTATTATTATTATTATTACTATTATTATCATTAGAAAATCTCCTTAAACAGGATGAGTTCCTCAGTCATAATACTGTNAAACCAGTACTTCAAGGTCTCTGAGTAGGCTAACAGGTGCTACACTTTACTCAAGGGTGACGTGCAGGTAGATGTGGCAAACAGGTCCACATTGATAGCAGTTTTTACAGCATATGTAAAATATTGTGTTTATATGTATATTGCATATATGTATTGTATCCTGTATAAACATTAATTTAATAATAGTAATAATAATGATAAAGGGTAACCTCATTCGCCCATGTTAAAACTCCAGAACCTGGATGCTGGTTATCGTCACACCCAGGCCAGTTATTATTATTATTATTATTATTACTATTATTATCATTAGAAAATCTCCTTAAACAGGATGAGTTCCTCAGTCATAATACTGTGTACAACAAAATTATAACTGTTGTCCTACATGTCCTATTTTTGACCAACCTGATCAACCGGAAAAGTTCCTCTTTTTTAAAAAAGCAACAAATCAAAATTATAAATAGTTCTGGTCTTACACAACTGTGAATGGCTCACAATTTTAGTGTCACCTGATGAGCAACACATCAAACAGGAAAAACCCAAAGTTTCTCTTCTCGAAGAGTTTTATCGTTTGTTATTTGACCACGTGACCCGTTCACTCAGTTGCTTTGATTTTTTTTCGCAAATTTTTATTTATACGAAGAGCGGTCGCTATGGTTATCACAACATCCAAAGCCCAAAATATAGTTCTATATGTTTTAAGTTATACTCATTAAAACCTTTGGCGTTAAGTCTAACAAGTTATAATAATATGAGTTTTGATAATTAATGATCTGTCGTTCTGTGAGCTTCATGTGGAATGACTTCTTGAAATCTTTGTCGAAGTTTTGAAGCAGACTGATAAACGACAGTAATAAACGATATTCGATAATGATAAAACTATTTTTGTATTGGTAAATAATATCTAATCTGTGTAAAATCTAACTGAAAATTACAACTCAGTGGAAGGCCATGAACCAAGTACATTCTGAGAAATTTGAAAAGAAGCCAGTGGAGCGAGACATGGTGCTGTATTTCCATCTTGACAGGGGCCATTGTTGATCACCAAAATTAGTAAAAATCACATAGATTTGGACAGCTCGATATACATGGATAAAATCACTTCAACAAGACCCCTATTTGTACAGCAGCTTTACCAAAAAATAAAACAAAACAAAATTCTGATTAAATTGTTATTTTTCGATACAGAGGTGATATCGCCAAGGTCTGGCAGATCGAGAATTATCAATTTTCAATTAAATGCTTTGTCATTTAAAAAGAAGTTGCATTTTATGATATTTCCTACAAACGAAAATTCTATTACTTGGTTTTCGTATAAATATCGATCATCTACAGCTTTTTAACTTGAAGTCCTCCTGCTGATCAGTTTCTAACAAAAAGCACCTCAGTAAGTACCAGCGTAAGGGCAATGAATTGGAAAACATTGCAATATTTTTAATTACCCCTAAAAAGTGTTAAAACAATACTCCCAGCATCAAATCAGAAGAATAACTAATGCACATGTCTCTTTTATTATATTTGTAACTGAAATATCAAAAAGCCAAGTAACAATTGCATCAAGACTTCTGGCATCGAGTCCTATCAAAGGAAGACGTGACCAAAAATGTACGACTTACTTGATTGAGATAGACCAAGCGACTTTCAAAATTTTCCTTGGTACAGAAAACTTCTTCGTGTCTCATATTTGTGTAATGGCCAGCATCAGATCCAAGTGAACTATTTCGAAAGCTCCCGTTTTCGATCCTCGGTGAGTGTGGCATCGTGGTTGATTTGGTTGTGTATTTGGTAATGAAATCTTCTGATTCCCAACCTGACGATTCTTCCCCTGAGCTGTAATTAAAATCCATTCTAGATCTTTAAGGCTAGAGGAAATGGTCAGGGAAGTTTCAGAAGACTTGGTTGTCGATTTAAGTTCTGTAATGATATTCCTGAGCAAATGTATTTGCTTTGACTCCAGCTAAAAATTCTTGTCCAAAGTTTCCAAAATACAGCGGTTGTTTTCTGTAACGGATCGCTCCTCGTATTAATCCTGCATTACAAAACTAACCTCCTCAAAATAACTACCTTTGATATCACAAAGGAAATATATTCTTGAATGATTCCCAAATTCGATTCAATTTGAGAAATGTGACACTCCACCAAAGCCCTCGGATATCATATCAATTAAACTACACATGAACTCAAAATTCAAACTTTAATAATTGGAGCCAAAGCCAGCAATGCTGGCCAAAACACTGCAGATCTGCTTTCTGATTGGTTTAAATAATTTCTATGCAACCAATTGTTGATGAACTCGACCTCTGTTCATGAAGATCGTGGGAAACCCCAAATGGGTTTTGAAATGCCCATCTCTTTTTGAGGGGGCGAGACAAAAAGAAGATCGAATTAAAGATGCAGCCCAGACTTGCAGGTCAGATGACGGGCATGGTGTTTTGATAGCAGATGACTATGTAAAAGAAAGTTAGCAGCTAAATAGATGGGTGAATGGACGAACAAATTGACAAAGATATAATTAATAAATTGATAATTAATAATATTTGAAATAGATAGATATATGGACAGACAGATACATAGATTCATACATAGATAGATAGATCGATAGATTGATAGATAGATAGATGGATAGATAGATAGATAGATAGATAGATAGATAGATAGATAGATGGATAGATAGATAGATAGATAGATAGACAGACAGATAGATAGATAGATAGATAGATAGATAGATAGATAGATAGATAGACAGATAGATACTTAAATACATAGATAGATAGATAGATAGATAGATAGATAGATAGATAGATAGATAGATGGATAGATGGATAGATAGATAGATAGATAGATAGATA
>RDPX01000126.1:605023-627101 GCA_003991215.1 Morbakka virulenta
TACATAGATAGATAGATAGATAGATAGATAGATAGATAGATAGATAGATAGATGGATAGATGGATAGATAAATAGATCGATTGATCGATAGATAGATAGATGGATGGATAGAAATTTAAGCAAGGGGTTTATGATAGCGTGTGGCTGATTTAGGGAAAAGAGAATTCAACAACTATGCTGTACTAAAGTATGAAGGAAGGAAAGAAATCGTTACCAGTGAAAAACTAATTTAAGACTTAACATGAACTCGGATTTTATCCCAGTTCCAAAAACTCTGGTCCTTAGGGAAATGGGGCTCAAGGAAGTAAATTCTACAACTCATCTACTTACGATTCCTGTTGTTGACTGGCCGGTGACTGTGATAGACGACCAGTGTCACAAAGATACTTATGTCTTGTACGTATGCCTTGCATTGTGTAATGCTGGTATTCTGTCCAATTGTTATTGTTCTGTCCCATCTGTTAAGGTCTTTCATGGATATCTGTGTGAAGCAATAATGGCCTGACTGTTTATACTGGGGGTGCTACTAACAAAATACCCAGTATCACTAAGGTCCATACCAAGGAAAGTTTATCACCCAACGCTTGTAACACATACTACCAGCCATTGAATAGAAACATTTAAAGTCCAAGGACCTGAATAATCAAAAACAAATTCAAGTCAAGCAAAGAAACTTTATTAAAATTTGTTTACTATTTTTAGCTTATACTTTTTTTCAATCTAGATTCGTATACGTCATGAACACGTGAGATTTTTATGACGAATACTTTTAAACCTTGGGCTTGGACATATCAACTGATAAAAAGTTACACGCTTTTTCTTTATAAGAATATGCTTTATGGGAATATCGTGGCCAAAAATAGGTAAAAAATTAAGAATATCCCAAGAATATAGACAGGATCAGGCTTTTATTCTAGATACGAAAATTTGTCTGACCCAGAACGAACTATGATTCCATGGATTGTTTCTCGTCACAGAAGTTCAGTTTCTCAGATGCAACGAAGTTAACTTTAACTTATTATCCAAAACAATAAGATTACAATGTGGGAATTAAAAAATGGCAAGTAAGTGTAATCAAACATTATGTCGTCAGTCATTAAAAACAATACCAGTTTCTTTCTAGATATTCAGATATAGGTTTTCACAGATATAGATGGTGGCTTGGTCTTTATACCATGTGCAGATGGATCGGAGTTGTAAAAGGAAGAAACCGATGACTCTCAGAGCTTGGAAAGGATTTGAAAAGTGACTAATTTAGTTATGATAAGGATATACTAAGCATATATGTTGCTGATATTTCTCGAAAACTTAAGAACAGTATGGCTGAAACGAAAAACCACTATTCTCAAAAAAAAGCGTGTAACAAAATGACGAGATAGCATTTACTTTCAACAATCTTTGATAAAAAAACGGCCGCGTCTTCAATTTTTCGTTGATGTTGACCTCTCACAAGTAAAAAATGACATTACTTTTGTAAAAGATGATAGTCCCATAAAATTACTGGAGCATAAAAGTTAACGAGTTCCCAATATTTTGAATATTTAATTTTTTTCGAAAAGCTTACTGAACTATTTGAATATTCAACGACATAGAGGCCATACTGGCTTTTGAAATATAGAAAGCCCAAAAATGATACTGAATTAATAGTTCTTCATTATTGTTTAGTTTATTTCGTAAATCTGGAGGTAGAATAAATTTAGTTCTACCAGATTTTTGACCCAAAATGAAACAGATTAAAGCTGACTAGTATTGTTTGGAAAATCAACATTGAATGTGTGGAAAATAAGTACATTACATTTTCTAACTTTTCTTAACTTGAAGTGTCAAAATTTGTTACAGTGAATAAGAAGAATGGTGGAGATCATCATGATACAAAAATGAGATAAATATAATCACATTGGTACTTTATGATTATTGCAAAAAAGAAACGAGAAAACATCTTCGAATTGCCAAGTGTTTATCAAGTAAATGGGCGTTGTTAATTTATTATTTTTAATTACTTAATGACTTTATTTTGTTAGTTAGTTAATTACTTAATACGAATATTTATGCAGGATAACTAATATGAAAATTGCTATCTATCAAGATATCCACAATTTCTTTAACTAAATCAATTATAAAGCTCCGTTGTTTTTGACTTAAAAGCGAATTCAATCCTTTCCTTCCCCGGATTATTCTTTATCTTTATTTATATTTAAGGTAAAATTTTACAGATACATGTATGTGTATGTATGTATGTGTGTATGTATATGTGTGTATGTATGTGTCCATGTATGTATGTATGTATCCATGTATGTATGTATTTATTTATTTATGAATGTATGTATGTATGTACGTATGTATGTATTTATGAATGTATGTTTGTACGAATCTATGTATTAATGTATGTATCCATGTATCCGTGTATGTATGTATGTATGTATGTATGTATGTATGCATATAAGGTTTGTACACGCCTTTTTAAATGCTTTTCCTTGGACTTTTGAAAGGAACAGCAAGAAAAGTGAGTATTGTTTAGCTGCATACCTTTTCTCATGCCAATCGGTACCCATTGTGACTTGTGTTTTTTGTTTAAAGGAAATCAAACAATTACCCCCTAGTTGCTACCACCCCTCCTCTATGTAAAACAAGCCATTGTACATCATAAGACCATTGTATAAACAAAACAACAAGGGAAAATTGTATGGAAAAGCTGTAGTTTACAGGGAATATTTTAAAGAGAATGAAACAAGAAAGAAAAAACAACATGTTATTGATATCTGAAAAACACACTCACACAAATACAAATGTAGGAAAATGCCTACTATTTGAAAGATATAGCTTTGATTATTATGTGGAAGTTTCTAAAAAGAGAATGTAGCTTGAAGTAGAGCATTTGCTAACGACTTTCCCAAAATGAAATTTATCACACAGTACAATATTGTTTATAGTTGGTAGTATTGTGAAGCATCTAGTATGTGTGCTAGTTACTTTAACTTTTGTTGTATATCCGGATGCACCCATGCCGTCATCTCTTGTTACATTTGTTTTGCATTTCAGTTTCTTCTCTAGTTCCTTGTCAGTCAAATTGACTGAAATCGTATTTTGTATTAACGTTGAAAAGGTTGTGAAATGCATCATTGTTTTGGATATAAAGGGCCTCTATATATTCGTCTCTCATTTTTCCTTCCCTCGGTTATGAAGTCAGTTGTCTATGGGCCTTTTTTGATTATTTTCATTTTATTCAACTGACCCATGGCCACTGAAGACATGTCATAAATTAATTGAAACAGAACTAAGTAAGTTTGGGACATAAACAGAAAGCAGGCCGTGTGATCTGTTTAATTAAAATTCCATTAGGACTCAATACTTCTGAAAAAATTAAACTTACTATCTACACAGCTCATAACATTTACACAAAACAAATCCTGGCTTTTTGGATTATTGTACATTTTCACGAGTGAGCCTGGGTAGTCGCGAAAGCACTGAATTGTTATGGGAAATGCAATTTATATGTTTCACAAGAGTTTCTTCTACCCCTATCCTAATCTTTACAAAAGGTTTTATTGGAAATAGGCTTTTAATCAGCATCTTAAGGATTAGAAAGCTTGTCATTATTATCTGATATCAAACTAATTTTATTAAAATGGACATTGTACTCAAAACGTTTCTGCGGATTGAAAGGTTCGTTAATTTTGTGATTTATTTGATATTAATAGAGAAACCGTGTTAGAAACTGTGTGGGTGTTGGACAACGAAGAAAAAGAGGGAAAAGAAGAGGAGGCAAGAAAAGGAGAGAAAAGCGCTAGACGTTACTTTGACGCAATTGAAGAATACATGAGGAAATAGGAGTGATGAGAGAGGATGTTGCTGAACTCACCAAATGGAGACGTATGATCCGTTGTGGCCACCCATGACGGGAGCAGCGGAAAGATGAAAAAGAATAAGAATAGAGATACCGAAAAAAGAGAATGCCAACCATGGGTCTCGATACCAGAATTAAGAATCTTATACTGTACCCAGTGAGCTAGTTGTCTGTTCAGAAACTTTTAAAAATTATTATTACTCTTTAGAGGCAAAGGCATGCAAGATAAATGTCGATGAAGATGCTGACAATGAAACCAACGGGATTTGAAAACTGATCCCATGCTTAATTTATGTTACACCTGCAGGGAAAATGGACAAATAATAGAATATTATTGACAATAGTAGAAGACAGAAAACATTATTTGTGATAAGGGCATACTAGAAGTGACTCGATTCAACATTGAAAAATACGTGATTATCATCTAATATTAAACTGATCCTGCAGAAGCAGAGATAATATCCAAAATGCTGCATCTGACAGATGAAAGGACAAGAGAAACACAAACCGAAATGTCAGATTATTTTTGGTGAGATTTGCACAGGTGTAAATAGAAACCGCTTTTTATTCAGATAATTTTGACAGAACAAATAGACAGACGACAGGAGATTTCTAACAACAAAAGAATGATGAAGAAGTTTTTTGTATTCAAGGAATACCAATATTAAATGCAGGAAAATAAAATGTATCCATAGTAGCAGAAAAGAATATCGGATAATTTGAAGAATTCAATTTTAAGGAAAATTATTTATGCTAGCTGTTGAAAATATGACTCAGAAAGGAAACATTAAAATGGCATTGTTATACAAATTTGGAGAAAATCTCATATTAGAGACAAAGTACATTTTCTTCAACAAAATAATGGAGGTACTAGAGGATTATAAATATTTACTAAACAATTATAAGAGCGTGTTGTTTTTTTTCAAAACCAACTGCTGGGCACTAGAAAAGATAAAAGAGATTACAATACAGTGAAAAGAGACGAGAATGATATGGTGGATAAGAGATGGTTCAGGAAAGTAAGATGAGATACTCATAATATCTAAGAAGACACCGTGTGACTGAGTTGGAATATAAGACCAGAGACAAAAGCCTGAGATTGTTGAGTGATATGCATCACATGAATTACGCATAAGGAAAATAAGTAATTAGATATTTAGCAATTACTAGAAAAGTTAAAGGTTAAAAAAGCAAAAAGAAAGCAAAGGAAGATTATTATCAGACAAATGGGAGGCATGGAACAGCATGTTATGTTTTTATGATTAACAATCATACAAGGTATAAAACCACTAAATAGATAAGACTGTAATTAAATAAGACTTAAAAGGATAAGGCCAGAAATCAAGACTGAGCTTTTTTTTTAGTTTTAACGTCATTTTCCCCCATTTGGCAGTGAGGGATTTCTTGGCCGGATGCCCTTCCTGACGCCAACCAATGGCTTTTTTTTTCTTTGCAAAGTTCCAAATTCTCCTCGACAGCTCGGTGAATCGAATCCGGATCTCTTGGTTACTGTGCAGTTGCACAAACCATTAAGCCACGGCTCCTCAAAACAAGACTGACCTTATACTTAAAAAACTTTCAAGACATATGACGTAGAGAAGCACTCGGAAGCCAAAGAGTTCCACAATCTAGCCGCCCAAGGATGGAAACTATATTCATACAAAAATTTATAGCAACGAGGAGCAACAATTGCATAAGGATGACGATGCTGAAAGAAACGAGAAACAGTACAACAATCTGAGCTGGTACCAGGGAAGACAGCGCATTAAAACACTTCCATAATAACACTTATAGAAAAGACTGAAGCAAACCACATTTCGTTGAAGAGACAAATGTTGAGATTGACAGAACTACTTGGACTTATGAAGTTACAAACAGAACTCTGAACTCGATCAAGACCATCAAAATGAGATGAGGAAACAGGTCTCCAGATGTGACAACAGTATTCCATGCAAAGACGGATGGCAGATCTACAACGAAGCTAAAATTGGCTCAGGCATAAGATACTCTCTGGCGTGAATACAAAGAAACAACTGTTTAGTAGCAGACTTAACAATAGATTGAATATAACAACCCCAAGAAATATCTAGTAAAAATGACAAATTAAGCAGCTTCTTTAATGAGAATTCGTCAAGAAAAGAAGCAAATGCAAACAAAGAAACAACGGTAAAAATTTAGCTGAAATAAATAAAGTGATTGTGATGCACTACATATGTAAAAACTGGTACAATATAGGAGCATTATACATTTTTTGTTGAGATATTATACTTTATACTACCTAAACGTTTAAATGACAATCAAAGAAATGAGGAATGAAGAGTACGAACATCAGTAGAATACAAAGGCAAAGTGCTCGTGAAACAACGTCAGAAGATTCATAGAAGCTAAAGTAAAATAAAATAAAATGTAAATGAATAAATAATAATAATAATAATAATAATAATAAATAATGTAAAGTAAAATGATTTTTGTCATGCATACAATAGAGACAAACACAATTCAAAAAGTAAATAAAATATCAATAAACTTAATTACAAATAAAACTGAAAGGTAAATTACTAACTTAAAAGATAAATAAAACAACTACTTATTAATAAAAACATCTCTTTTCTTTACTGTTGGTAAAGTAAACAATAAACAATAAACTACTACTTAGAGAAGGAAAAATTGATGATTTTAAGAATTTTAATCTTGTCATAAATAATTGTTATTTATAATTTTATATACTGTAGACTCATTTCGACGCGATTTTAAACTTTTTATTCTGGTCTATTTTAAGTCAGAGTTTTTACTGTTTAAATCCTTGTCCATTTTCATCCTTTTTGATAAGTATTTTGTTGTATTTTTTTCTCGTTGCTATTGATATTTAAACAAATGCTATTTAGCATTCATGTACGGTAAATATTTTTTTTAACTTCCTGTATATTTTGTACTTAATTAAACAAATTCTACATTGATAGCAGCAATTATATTTTATGGAAGTGGTTACTCCGTCTATATATTTGAGATAAATTAGTAAATAAATAAAAAATTAATAATTAAATGAATAAATAGATGAAAATGAAAATTGATGTGAAGAAGAAAAAGAGTTATTCGCCTAATAGAAATGAAAAAGAGAGACAGACGATGTAGGAAAAGGACTTGTAAAAGAAGTCTTTTTTAATCACCGAATAATATTCTGACTATCAATTAATCCATTTATTTTGATAATACTTTTATAAAACTTTTATGATACATTATTAAAACATCAACTTGGTGTCACTTGGCTAGACAGGATTCGGAATGAGAGAATAAGAGGCACAGCACTCGTACGGAAGCTGGGAGAGAAGCAAAGAGAACAGAGACTCCAGTGGTTCGGGCATGTCATGAGGAGAGAAGAAAATTACGTCGGAAGGAAAATGTTGGATATGAATGTCCCAGGGAGGAGGAAGAGAGGCAGACCGAAAAGGAGATACATAGATGCTATCAATGAGGATTTGAAAGAAAAAGGATTGAGAGTGGAGGATGCAATGGACCGTGTAAAGTGGAGGAGATTGATCCGCTGTGGCGACCATTGAAAGGGAGCAGCCGAAAGTAAAAGAAGAAGAAGAACATTNGAGACAGACGATGTAGAAAAAGGACTTGCAAAAGAAGTCTTTTTTAATCACCGAATAATATTCTGACTATAAATTAATCCATTTATTTGATAACACTTTTATAAAACTTTTATAATACATTATTAAAACATCAAAATTGATCACTTGATGTCACTCGGCTGGACAGGATTCGGAATGAGAGAATAAGAGGCACAGCACTCGTACGGAAGCTGGGAGAGAAGCAAAGAGAGCAGAGACTCCAGTGGTTCGGGCATGTCATGAGGAGAGAAGAAAATTACGTCGGAAGGAAAATGCTGGATATGAATGCCCC
Source organism: Morbakka virulenta (assembly GCA_003991215.1). Classification (NCBI taxonomy): domain Eukaryota; kingdom Metazoa; phylum Cnidaria; class Cubozoa; order Carybdeida; family Carukiidae; genus Morbakka; species Morbakka virulenta. Next base: position 612,774 of record RDPX01000126.1, read on the forward strand.
AGGAAGGAGGAAGAGAGGCAGACCGAAAAGGAGATACATGGATGCTATCGATGAGGATTTGAAAGAAAAAGGATTGAAAGTTGAGGATGCAATGGATCGTGTAAGGTGGAGGATATTGATCCGCTGTGGCGACCATTGAAAGGGAGCAGCCGAAAGTAAAAAAAGAAGAAGAAAATTAATACATTAACATTATATTTATTATAAATCATTTTACAGGAGGTCTTTCCACTCTTGCATACAAAAACCCATTCATAATTAATATTATAAAAACGTTAAAATGTTAAATAAACTAAAAAGTAAATAAAGAAATTGAAAAGTAAATAAGAATAAAAAGTTAACTAAAAATAATAAGTAGATAAATAAGTAATACGACAAAGAACAAAAAAATCCGATAAAGACTTCTTTATCGGATTTTTTTTGTTCTTTGCCTTTCTTTCCCTATTAGCCTCCATGATATTCTCTCCCCATATATGACATCACTGAAATCCTTCCATTTTACGATCCTTGGGAAAGTGCTAATTTATCCGTGAGCAAAACATAGCGACCAGAATAAATGAAATTAACGATACCCCCTTTGCATGACAGGAATGGTAAGTACTTGGTTCTCAGTTAAGAAATATAGAAAATACGACATAAAAGGACATGTGATTGACAATGGACTCTCAAAAGAGGTTTTCACAATAGAAGCTCAAGAAAAGAAGAGAATCATACTCAGTTTCATAGATATCCCTAAAAAGCCAAGCAAAGAGGAGGGAGCTAAGAAAAGATAAGAAAAAGATTGCAACGCACCATGCGCAACAAGAGATAGCGACGAGTGTTCCCAAGGTTTCTCACGTAAAGGAATGCCAAAGCAATAAGGACGATAATTAATCTGATTTGGAGTTGGACTCTACCCCTGACTAGATAGATAAAGAGAATGATCCTTTTCTGTACCAGAAGACATAAAAGCAACGAATTCCATCACAAAGGTGACCCAACAAGAAAGTAACCTTGATTTTAGTTGCATTATGTATCATTAAAGAACTCTTTGACAACCTGGCAGCAAAAGCCGGTCCCTCCCCTCCCCCACAAAAATTTCCTGCTTTGAACTTATAAAGCAGAATCGCACAAAAAACCATGAAATGATTACGTATATCTTAAAACAAATTTTGTGGGAGGCATATTGTTGAAGTCTGTCTTACAAAAAGGTTAGTTCCAGAAGGACGCATTCAATTGAATTTTATGCCTCTTCATTCCTATCATTTTTATTTTTGTCTGATTCGTTAGGAAAAGTCCTAGTCCTTCAAACANCCAACAAGAAAGTAACCTTGATTTTAGTTGCATTATGTATCATTAAAGAACTCTTTGACAACCTGGCAGCAAAAGCCGGTCCCTCCCCTCCCCCAGAGAAAAATTTCCTGCTTTGAACTTATAAAGCAGAATCGCACAAAAAACCATGAAATGATAACGTATATCTTAAAACAAATTTTGGGGAGGCATATTGTTGAAGTCTGTCTTACAAAAAGCTTAGTTCCAAAAGGACGCATTCAATTGAATTTTATGCCTCTTCATTCCTATCATTCTTATTTTTGTCTGATTCTTTAGGAAAAGTCCTAGTCCTTCAAACATACCAATATATACAGAGGTGTGTATAGTTTCTAGAGGGCAAGTCATATTAATTGAAATGACCATATTTTTATCATATCAATTGATAATATCTCTTCATGGTGGTGGAGGTCTTTCTCTTTTGTTTTCCACTAATTGTGGAAAGGCTCAATATATCTTGAGGTCTGTACACACAAAAAGGTCTTAACATTTCTTTGGTTAAGTAATAAACATTCTTTCAAAAGATAAATCTGTTTGGTTTATATGTTTCATAGGCTTTCTATAAAATTCTGAACTTTGTTCTAAGAAAGTATACTTGAAGATGAGTATAAAAACAAATGTCTATGATTTACTCTCCAGGTTGATTTTTTGATAAATTTCCTAGAGTGTTATGGTTTTCATCTCTATCTCACAACAAAACTCTTCTTGATAGACTTTTTATGGAAATGAATACTGAGCATAGTCTGATATAAAATAAATCAAAAATGAAAATTGGGTCTAAGTTACAAGAAAAAAGATTTAGCTTGGCACATTGCCATTATCTTACCCCAAGAACACTTGGTGCTTTGTGTGTAATATCTCGTTTTGTTTGACACAGATATCTTCCTGTTTTCCTTTTCTCAACCAAGATTAACATTTAGTTTTGATGCTACGTCAAGGCAAGGCTGTTTAACAGTGTGTTCTCTCCCATCAACTAGTTGAAATGTGACTGCTGTGAAGGTAATAACTTTTTGTTGTGCAGAAAAGTCTGATATACAAAAGCAGAAACTAGCGGAAAGAAACAAGCAAAAAGATAGAATCTTCAAGACTCTTTAAAGAATGTGTACCAAAAGAGAGATGGGGAAGGTGTTGATGTGGCTGGGTGTACTTCAAAAGAACTTGTTCAGATTTTTTTCTGATCCTCGAACAGAGGATGCAAATCAATATCGTTTCCTTCTCCCGAATTTTTCAAATATGACACTATAAGCTTTAGAGTTTCAATATTTTGTTGGACCAGGTCTGTCTAATTAGAGTCAGTTTCTAATGGTAAATGTCATGATTGAAGGACTGATTGTAGTACTGCGTGCTTTGAAAGTTAGGTATTAAATCAAATACACCTTAAACTGAAACTTAAGACACTGACATTGCACTTCAAAAGAGATATCAAGCTCTGAAGTACTAATTATAAAAATAGATAAAAAAATAGAACAGATCTAAAATAGAATAGATGTAAAATAAAATGATAGGCTGTAAGAAAAGACAAGAAAAATAAACAATATTCTTTAGTCACGGGTTCCTACTGGATTATGCTAGACATCAAAAGAAACAAGAGATTGAAAAAGAAAGTGATAATGCCATCAGTTGGTTTTCTGATACAGTATTCTCCGTACAGCTACGGCTACTGGATACAAAGAGAGCAGGGTTCCCTTGATTTCTTGGAGTAATATTTTTTATGCAAATATTGCTGTACATGCCAAAAGAGACGGTTATGCTTCAACATTGTTTGTTCATCAATTACAAAAACAACTTTAGGAAAACAAAAATTTTTGTCTAACGTCACTACTTTGCTTTTAATTGTTATTTATGACGTAAAACTATTATTGTTATGATGAATATTGTTTAATTTGAGTATTAATTTTTGTTATGGTATAATTGATCACCATAGTTTACGTCTTTTATTGTACTTATTTACTGGACAATAAAGGATTGTTTCTCTTTAGTACCTTTTTTGATTTTCAGGCTTTTTCTTTCTTGGGTTTGTCTTGAAACCTGAGCTTGTTAAGATATTTGTGAAAGCAATAAAGAATTTCTTGCTTAAATGCAGTCATAACTTTAATGCTATCTTTGATATTGAAACTCGATCCTCTAATCTACGATTCAATTTGGTGACTCACTCTAAACCAAGTACCAAGCTATTAAACGGTTTCTCACTTGACCATCTTCATTTTATCAGAAATTATAGACAAACGTTATTGTTTTTTATTGCTTCTACAGCAATAACAAACATAGTTTAATGTTAGAAAGACTTCTTCTGGCGATCTCAGAAAGTGATAATTGTAGAATTTTTGCTCTCTGATAACCATGCCTTCACTTCGAGCAATACTAAATTGTTATCTCCAGTTCCTAAATCTCAAGGTTGTTCTGCCATTCCTATGTTATCAGATATTCACAACAAAATACTTATTATAATATGGTCTAGATTTTCCCTTGATCAATCTAAATTTCTAGTCTTGGGCTTGAATCACACCGAAGATAGTGAATGTGCTGATACCTTTTCTTTACTCAAATAAAACCTTGTATAAAACCTACACAAAATTTAATAACTGAAATTACTATGATTATTGCAGTTTTTAATATTTACATTACATTTATAGAATCTCAAATTTAAAGTTGGTTTTCCCTTTACAAAATATCATTATTACTTTAAGACAATTCCAGTTATTAAAGTAATCTATCTGGTGGAAAACGTAGTTCTAATTCTGGTTCAAGAATTATTAGGGTCGTCGAAAGCTGTTTTATTTCAAGGGTAACTCTGAAAAAAAGGGCCACGGATGTTTATCAGAAATATGGGGGAATGCTCGAAGAAATTTGTATCCGAGTTAATAATGAACATATCTTTAAAAAAAACACTTGAAAAGTACATGAAATGCATCGCAACAATAACAATGAAAATGTGTGCAAATAATTATCATTTATTGCATCGTGTGAAAAGAGGTTTTGTGAATGAATTAGAAGGACTGAGTAGCTACTAGGGTTTTGGGTGAAAATTCTGGGAAGGGGGCAGGGGGCAACTAAGAAAAGTAGCCTTCTGCAATGAAGTGGCTTTCAGCCTTACTTAGGACGAATAAAGGGAAAAAAATCCAAGTCAGTAAATGTACATAGACACACATATATTTACAAAAAAAGCAACATTCAGACAAGACATTACATTTATTAAAATGCAACTCAGAATTTATGTTTATTGAAAAAATCAAGCTCCATATGAACAAAATTTGGTTTACAACTTTTTTTAAAATATGAAACAAGGGGAAAAGAAAAATTCAACGTTTTGTAAGAAATAATAATTCATAGTTGGTCTATACTACATGTGGCTAACGGTATAAAATTAAAAAAATTGAATTTAGACCACCTAAATAGAATAATAAGGCTGTATCTTTGCGTTTTGATTTCCCATGTGTCAGTTTAGATAAACAATGATATTTGTTTTTGTTGGCCGCAATCGGAGATCAGTTCTGTTCGCTTGTTCTAAAGTCCCTTAGGTTCGGAGCATATTGTGTGTATGTATGTGTGTATATATATATTCACTCAATCTGCAGACAGTACTGTTTCGCCCTTTGTGGGCTCATCAGTGCAGCACAGAGCTTCTGAGACATAACTCTATGACCGTGTTGCCGGAGCAAACACAGCTTAAAGAGTTATTGTGGGATCCGGTCAGAGTGCTCAAACAACGCATGCGCAGTGAGCATTGCATTATATATATTGTTTGAATGCAGACTATACCGCATTCCAGCTCTACATTTGATAATCGTACATCAGCAGTTTCAAGATAAGTTTAAACTTGTGAGATGGATTGCCATTTTGTTGTCAACACTTTTCATTTCGAAACAAAGCTGAGAATTTTTAATTTGTTTAGATCATTCATTCTAATGCAAGTCTTTGAAGCCACATTAGCACAGAGCGACACATTTCTTATTTGACGTTTTTTGCTTTGTAAATTTTAACTTTTTAATCTTTTTTTATTTATTGATTGCTTCCCTTCCCAATCCTATCTCCGAAAACATGTACAAACTCAGTAGTATGACACTTGTAACGTAGAGACAGACTGGGCGCAGTGCTTCCAGGAACGCTGGTGGGGCTTGGAACCGAGAACCTCTGCCATGGTAATCTGCTTATTTAACCACTCGGTGGCATAGTGCAGTTGAAGTATTCGCATGTGCAAAAACACCTGACAGGGACCGCGACGTGAACGCTCCTTCAGTGGCCTTCACTACTCGGTCATAACTGCACAAGACAATTTCCACTTGAAGTTACAGAATACCTTAATAAAGAGGAAAAGTAAATTGCTCATTTAATAGTAAATATCCAAAAGGGATGAACTCGAGTGCAGATGATTTCGGCTCCCTATGTTACGGTAATTTTGCATGATTAAAGTTGTTTTGCTTGTAGCTAATCATGCCATCATCTTTCGATTTATCAGTCCTTATTTATCAATACTCCTTTATTAGGTTACACTATTTAATTGTTTATATTAGCTTTGTATGTATATTCAAATATTTATAAAGCTGTTTACTATACTGTACTGTGCAAGCAAACAAATAAAACTTACATTAGATTACTACTTCTAATTTCATGCTTTATCTTACGCATTCATCAGGCAAGAAGATCAGTATCAAATCGTACTGTAAAAAACCTCCGATGGAGTGTCCCTACCAAGTTCAAACGAATCGGTTTGAAATTCACACACATTTGTAATGCAGTAACACTGGAAGGGTATCCATGACAACAGTTTGACAACTAGGGCAGGTGATAACATTCTACCCTGTGCTGTTCAAAACCATTATTTTTCCCCAGCAGCTTCTCGGCAGAAGTTCGATCTGTTTTTTAATTAGCTTCTTTGGTTGAGCGCTCACAAAACTGTCATTTTCCCTTTAAGAAAAATAATATCTTCATCGTTTACATCGAGTGCGCACTGTATACCGTTGTTGAAAAGTTTGAACAACTCTGTTTGGTGTTTATACTTCTCAATAACATATATAAAAGCGTGTATAAAACCTGCCTAAGAGTAATCTCTTAGGCAAGTTTTATACACGCTTTTCTTTTTACAAGAAAAGCTTCCATAAGAATATCAGGGTGAAAATTGCCTAATTAAAAAGAATATCTTAAGAATATTTCCAGGGTGAGTTTCATAAGAATAAAATTTTAGTAAAACAGAAATATTATGGCAATTAAAATTAGACAAATCTGAAATCTTTCTACACATACTTCATGATATATATCCGGTGTAAAAAAAAACCTACATATTTTTTAAAAACTTTAAAATATAGTAAAATAAGAAATTTTTTTTAGAAAAAATATATTCCTCTATGTTTGATTGACTTTGTGAAACCAAAATGTCCGAGAGTTTTTTGTTTCTTCACTGGGGTAGCCCTCACACTGATACTTGAACACTTCTCTTACACAACTCCATGAGAAAAGAATTTTCTCATAACAAACCATACACTTTCAATAACGTCATCGAGTAGAATGTCACGTTCGAATGTTGACGTTCGAATTATGACGTTGTGATCATGCAATGAATTTTCAAGCTGTTTGGAAAAAATAAAAACTAAAATATAAGAAAAAATTAAGAATATTTCACCCTTATGTTTTGTCAAATCATAAGAATACTTCACCCTCAACGAAATTTTACTATTCTTATAAAAGGAAAAGCGGGTATTGCAACTTTGAATATTGAAACTTCCAAAATGTGTTTGAAAATAAAAGAAGTTTTTAACACCGCGAAGACAACTCTTAAATTTCGCCAATTTTGGACAATATTGCAGATACACGGTACTAAACTCAGACAAAAAAAGTATTTTCAGTCGTCTTGTAATTTTAAATGATGAAATTCGGATATTAATCAAGTCATTTGTTCATGGATCATCAAACTAATGGAAATTAGAATGATATGATAAATTGACACCTCTCTGATTACAAATGGGGAACCGGAAGTTAGAAAGACAATATATCACAGCTGCATTCCCTCAGGCAAACACAGAAGAATAAAAAACGTCAAGGCCCACCTCCAAATAAACGTACATGACCTACTATTAATGAAATATAAAAAGCAAGCTGTGCGTATTTCAGGTTTGAATCTGCTTAAATTACTATTTTGGGCTCTTAGATGTAACACACCCAACAGTCAAAATTTCTCAAGGAACTTTATTCGATCTACCATCGCATCTCAGGATAGGTATGTCAAATAGTACCCAACCAATTCGTAGAGCTTTGCAAATTTTACAATTTCATTATTGCTTAATATTTCTTTAAAAATAAAAATATTTTTTAATATCTTTATTTTTCATTTCTAAAATCATCCCCAATACTTCCTTTCGTCCATTTTCTGGAAAAAACGACGAAAGGAAGTGTCGTACGAACAATTCAGGACATTCTGAAACAATTGTACCACGAGAAAAATTTGAACATCACGACCGTTGTCTGACAGACGTAAGATGGAAAAGTAAAGTGCTATGTAAACATCATATTAACAACTTATTACTAATAATAAAAATATCAAGATTATGGAAGGCTTAGTGAAAACTGTAGTGATCACATGTCAGTTGAAATTTAGCTGGAAAAGTAAGACGATTACATTAAAATGCATAAAACAAAAACATGTTTATTAATAGAACATTAGTGTGTGGTCATAGTGGAGGTCAGTGGTTCAAATAAATTCTGCTGGTGTATGTGACACACTGTGTGTTATTTTTGAAAGCCATTTCTGCTCATGCGTAAAACAATAAAGTGCTTGTTGACAATTGACTTCATTCAATGCAACTTGTTGTCTGGCGGAAACAGGTCTTTACACAGTGTGGTGATACGGGCCATAAATAACAAACAGGCACCTGTTATCAATGTTATAAAAAGTCGAAAAATAGTACGCAGAGTTTTGTAAACATCGAGGTGGTAAATTCCCTGCTTCCACGGTTGAAGAGCTTTTTAATAAGGTTACGTCATCCCCCCTCCCCCCGCGCCGTATGATGTCAGTTTGCGATAAACTCCTGTAAACTTCTTTCATAACATATATTGATTTATAAACGTCTTTTCTTCGGCTCATATCCATCTGTAACGTCTTAACTTTAATATAAATAAAACGATTCTGGCATACATCGAGTATTATATTGGCCCATGGTTTCCACGATGCAACACAAACGGTATAAAAACAGTGAAGTTACTTTCTGCTGTGGCGAGTAAAATAATCTGAGACCTGAATCGTTATGAAATCCAGTGTCAATAAAAAAATGCTGATCAAGTGATAATTTAGCACAATAGTCTCCCTCAAGACATGTGGGACTACTTTTCTTTCTCTTTTCCATTGGTTAAGAATCATACGTGGGATAATGTCACCAGGTGTATGGAACTTGGAAGAAATGAGAGAAAAAGAAAAAAGGAAAAAAGAAGAAGGTCAAGCCAAGAGATAAGAGTTAGCCTTAGACTTAAAAATATTCAACTCAAAAGCAGAAGCCAAAGACTTGCAGTCCGAGGGGAAATAACTACAATCATAGAAAAATTTATTACAACGAAGGACAACAACTGGGTTGAAGATAAGACGTTGAGAAAGTGACACAAGATGATGACCGGTATCAACGAGGGAAGTTTATCAGAACACGTCCCATGATAATATCCATAGAAAAGACTACGATAAGCCACATTTCGTCGACGAGACAATGGTTGAAGAGTAAGAGCAAGATTAGGACCTACCGGTATTAAGTTAAAAATACGTCTCTGGACACGATCAAGAAATCAAGATAAGATGGTGGAGAAGCTGTCCAAATATGACAACAGTACTTCATGGAAGCAGGGACGGTAGATTCATAACGCTTCAAGATGGACTCAGGTGTAAGGCAATTTCTAGCACGATACAAAGAACCAAACTTTTTCGAATCTTGCCTACAAAATTGATATAAGAAGCCCAAGAAAGATCTGGAGAAAATTGCAAATCAGGTATCCTCATTGTTGAACATTCCTCGAGAGGAGAGGCAACCTTACCAGGGTTAACATCAGAATGAAATTTCACGAGTATTGGAGGAAGATCAGGGCTTAGTGTCCTATTAAATGACCTCAGTTTAGTTTCAGCCACATGGCAAGCCGCATGGAAGTTTCTAAACCCTAAAAGTCAGAATCTGAAGATTCCACAAGTTTGACTTGTTCCTACTAAGTTGACTTTAAAGATGTGCGGGGCGCCCTGATCCATGACCGGCTTTCGGGCCCCGTGGAAAGTCGAGGGTGGGGCCGAGTTTCCCTATTTATTAATTTTTATTAAAATTGAAATTGCTCGGGGTGGGTATGGGGGCTTATATTGTACCCCCCGCTCATCTCTAGTTGACTTGGGTTAATGCCAGAGTACAGAGTAGTGTCAGTATAAATGTTGATAAACTGAAGCAAATTATCAGAAAGATCATGAATGTAAGGAAGAAAAAGAGTCGGATCAGGAATAGAGCCTTCAGGGATGCCACCGTTAATGGAATACTCAAGCAATTTCATCCAATTCGACATGCATTTTACCATTTAAAAGAAAAGACTGAAGGATTCCAAAAAAGATGCCAAAAAGCTGGACCATATTTGCAAAGATCCGAAAAATGTTGACCAAATTTCAAACCTTTATCACACCAGGGCATTTTCTCACACCCCGAATATGTTAACTTTCAGTCAATTTTAGACCCCAAATATTTTCCAGTTCTCAAAATATGAGATCCCAAGTATGTCTGTTTGTCCTAAATTTCAGACCCCAGTTGTGTACATGGTCACCCAAGTTATAAATTTAGCGAGTTCCCTTCTGCCGTGGGACGTGAATATTTAAAAGAATTTGGTTTCTTGTATGTATTTTGTTACAATGTTCGTCAGGCACAACAAATTGGAAGAGGGGAAAAGTACAGCTTTTAAAAATTCCTTTATGTTCTGTAAAGAAGGAATTACCCTCTTTCGACACATATTTCCAAGACTTTTGTATTTCTTTGCAATTTTTCAGGAACAACAGCACTGTCTTTTAATTTCAGGACAATAAAAGTCAGTCGATATGCTGGCTGGTTCACAATTGACAAACAGTTCTAACTGCTAGTTATTTGTTAGTCTCCTTTCGTCTCAATGCTCTCGCAAATCCTTCAAAACTGTTTCATTTCAGTATGACAGGGAAATTGATTGTCCCTTGTTCTTTTTGCTTTTACAGAGTAGATCTCGNTGTCTTCCTGCACAGGCTACCAACACAACAAATTGGAAGAGGGGAAAAGTACAGCTTTTTAAAATTCCTTTATGTTCTGTAAAGAAGGAATTACCCTCTTTCGACACATATTTCCAAGACTTTTGTATTTCTTTGCAATTTTCAGGAACAACAGCACTGTCTTTTAATTTCAGGACAATAAAAGTCAGTCGATATGCTGGCTGGTTCACAATTGACAAACAGTTCTAACTGCTAGTTATTTGTTAGTCTCCTTTCGTCTCAATGCTCTCGCAAATCCTTCAAAACTGTTTCATTTCAGTATGACAGGGAAATTGATTGTCCCTTGTTCTTTTTGCTTTTACAGAGTAGATCTCGTCAGTTAATTAAGCACAAGTTCTTTCAAGAGTAGAGGTGCGACATTGACAAATAAATCAGTTCACTTCATTATACCTTAATCTCTGTTACACTCCTTTCACGCATTCAATAAAACTGTGGGCCATCGAAAGAAACTTATAAAGAAAACATTCCAGATCAGGAGAAGCTCATTGACTTTCATGACGGGGTCATCTTGTACATATTTGGGCTCTTAAATTTAGGACAGACGAATGAATTGGGGTAGGATATTCTGAAAACTGAGAAATTATACGGGGTCTGAGAAAATGGCTGACATGATCACCATGTTATAATTGTTAGCGAGTGCTACTCTCGCATGCTGCGTTGTTGATAAAGTGAAACAAGCCTACTAGATTACCATGCCAACATCTCGCACGGCAATCTGTCGATTTAAACCAGTGGTTACCAACCTTGGGGTCGCGGGATGCTAGGATGGGGTCGCGGGGTGAAAGACGAAATCTTGCATAGGACATAAATACAAAGTATGGTGTTCCTACCTTTAACAATCGAGTACATTGCTATTATACATGTATTTATTACATCCAAGTACACGTATGTGCAATTCCATACTGGCCTTGATGACTTTTCCTCAGAAACTTCATAAAAATAAAGCGTTGGGGTCGCTTGTTTCAAAGGCTTAAATTTTGGGGTCGCGTGACGGGAAAGGTTGGGAACCCCTGATTTAAACATTCGAACATTGCTGTACTTGGTCTGACATGATCACCTTCGTCATAAAAGTCAATGGTTTGAATGGTTTGAATGTTTGAAGGCAGAATTCGAGCACCGGGACCTCAGACAATCCCATCATAGGAAAATTGGGCATCTCAAAAAATTTTATTCACCTTGGATTGTGAGGCTTTAAACTAATACTCTTGCCAAGATTGATATGAAAAATTGTCTAATAATGAGAAATTAACGAAAACATCTCAGAAACGCTAACAGGGAATTTCAAATAATTCCTAGTTAAGAATTTTTAAAAAAATAATTTATTCACGCTAGCTCTCCCCCCCTCCCCCGCACCCTTACTGCACCAAATGGCAGAAAACAAAGTTCACGAATACCAGAAATATAAGAGCCAACAACACATTGGTTTCTGTAATTCCTACAATATGTTCACTCCTTTCTTGTTGGCAAGGGAAGTAATATTAAACGGGTACAGAAATGTTACCCTCCGACATGGTTGTTTTGGTCACGTGACTAAATTATTAACCAATAAAAAGTGATGGACTGATAAAAAAACCCAAACATTTCTTTATTTGTTAAAAACACACATTGTAAAATAGGGTTTTACAATTTCCCATTTTTTATATTTTTGTTTTTCTTTTTCTTTATGGAAAAAAATGTCTGCACCAGTTTATTGATACTTCTTAAAATGAAACGATAAAATCTTCTTCTTCTTCATTCGGTCTTTTCCAACGTAACGTCGGGTCGGCCGCTCGACATCTCCTTCTCCATTCGCTGCGCTCGTCCCACATTCCGGATTTCACTCCAACTTCCATCATATCCTTTGCCACTGAATCTTTCCACCGTAACTTCTGCCTGCCTCTACTTCTCCTTCCTTCCACCTTCGCCAGATAAACTTTCTTCACCGCATGATCATCTCCTCTACGCATTATGTGGCCCAGCCATCTTAGCCTTGCTTCACGTGTTTTGTCCTTGATGTTTACTACTTTTGGAAATTTCCTGATGTCCTCATTTGTCCTATGCTCCAGTAATGATACTCCACATATCCAGCGTAACATTCTCATTTCACTTGACTCCAAAAGCCTCTCCTCTGCCTTCTTAAGTGCTAGTCACTCCATTCCATACAGCATCACTGGTCTTATCACACTTTTATAGATTTTCACTTTCAGCTTAATTGCATCTTCTTGTCAAAGAATATCTAATACACTTTATTTTATCGTTTCATTTAAAAAAAATGTCAGTTACCATGTTTATTTCCCAAATTGGCAATTACGTGTTTCTACAGTATCCAATACGGTGAAAAGTGTAGTAATGTTTCGTCTTTATACTGCACTAAAATAGCTATAATCTTTGTTTCGTTTTATTATAGATTTGCTACGTGTAGGTTTTAACAAACGTTACGTAAGATCATGAGACATCTTGCTTCAAGCTCAGAGTTGTGGTTTCTACTTGAAAATATTATTCATGCGATGGAATGTTTCTTTTTCGTGTATATTGTTTCCAAAACCTTTTTATTTCCTTCCTTCGAAGATATCACATATTAACTACGAAAAGCATCTACCAGTCTATTATCGTCCCTATTCTTACATACATCAAAAATCGAATCTCACAACTTGAAACACGGGCGCAGGTGATAATTGGAAATGGCGAGAAGATACCTGAAATCGAATAAACCAACAAGAAGTTATGTACATTAGTCCACAAGTGTCTTTATTCTGATGAAGTGTTTGGTGAATTCAACGAATACTATAAATGAAGGCAAACTGGCATTAACACCAGAAATAACGGAAATATTCTTGAAATACCGAAAATAAAACTAGAAATAGCGAGAAAATCTCTATACTATCAAGGAGCAATTGTTTTCAACGAGCTCCCCGTCAATCCAAGAAAAGAGAATGCTTTTAGAATATATAAAAAAGATTTAGGCAGATCATAATATTACTCGACCAGGAAGTTTCAGAGATATCCTAGAAGACGTCCTAAAATATCAAGGGAATCTCTGACACTTTGTATGCCCAAGTGATGTGATGGTCTCATTAATACAATTCAAGTTGTTTACGTGAAATCTACGTGATATCCTAGAAACGTCCCACAATTGCCTGGGGCTTCCCTGACACTTAATTCTACGTGGTGCGGTTTTAGCCTTTATTCATTAATGTCGATTTGTATCCCTGTTTCTGGAAGTGAGCTTTAAACAGCATATTTTAGTTTCATCTGCCAATAGAAGCTCTTTCAGTTTTCTTTTTCAATATCAGCGAGTTTTAACTAATAAATAACAGTTTGGGTTTTTTTGAACAGGATAGGATATCTGTGATAACAGTATATATACTGTTATCAGAGTATAGTATATATATATATATATATATATATATATATATGACATGACTGTAGATACATCCTGTAAAAAAACCGTATATAATAATAATAATAATAATAATAATAATAATAATAACTTCCTTCACCCTGAATAAGGCTGGAAAGCACTTCAATGCAGAGGGTTACTTTTCTTAGCGTGCAACTTATGGGAGATCAGGATCGAGCTCAATGCTTCCAGGGATGTTGTTTGGGCTCACCCCAGGAACCTCTCGCATGAAGAACTGTTGATATAATATAATATAATATAATATAATATAATATAATATAATATAATATAAAATAATATAATATAATATAATATAATATAATATAATATAATATAATATAATATAATATAATATAATATAATATAATATAATATAATATAATATAATATAATATAATATAATATAATA
>RDPX01000126.1:640384-660481 GCA_003991215.1 Morbakka virulenta
ACTCCCACCTTTGATGTATGTAGAATCAATGGAACAATTGGTGAAGCACTTTAGAGCATCATTTGGAAAGTACCTGATATCATCTTCAGCTGGTTACTTGAGATAAATAACCGTGTCCCCCTAGAGTACAGCTTATGAAATGTAGTAGATGCTTATGGGATTCTATATATGATCCACAGTCGGTAATTCGGTACTTTGTACCTTTTGGGACGTACGTTTAATAGACAGCTGTATCCATAACCATTTTTAGTACTTGTTCCGTATTGTAATAGTAATGCTTCGGTGTTGACTCAATCTCTTTCTGCAGTTGTTTGTAAAAATCATCCTTCTCCTCTTCATCTGCATCGTTTGCAGGGTTGCAGATCTGAATAATGGTGAGTAAATAGTAAATATTTTGGGCTGAATCTAGCGCTAATGATCCTTTAATTGAACTGGAAGCAAGATTACATACAAGAGATTACTGCACATGTTCGAGAAAGTGAGAGAGAGCATCAATATGCCAAGTGACTGGAAGAAATCAATGATAGCTAAAGTACCAAAAAAAGGTGACCTTACCAAATGCTACAATAGTAGAGGAATATCCCTGCTCTCCATACCTGGAAAAGTCTTCTGCAGAGTTGTTTTAGAAAGAATAAGGAAAGGAGCAGAAGAAAAACTGAGAAACGAGCAGGCAGCATACAGAAAAGGACACGGGACAGCTGAGCACATTTTCATACTTCGAAATATCGTCGAACAGTGCATTGAGTGGCAAGCATAACTGTACATTAACTGTATTGACTTCCGTAAGGCTCTTGATAGCATCGACAGAGAGAAACTCTGACGGTTTTGAAGTTTTATGTAGTTCCAGATCTCTTTATAGAAATCATAAAGGAAATGTACAGAGGAAGTAGTAGTTGTGTCATTAACAATGGGCAGACGTCAGAGTGGTTCTCTGTAAAAACTGGAGTTCGACAAGGCTGTGTGATGTCAGGCTTCCTCTTCATTGTTGCTATAGATTGGATCATGAGGAAAGCAACAACAGCAAAGAAAACAGGAATAAGATGGAAGTTTACCACCCAGCTTGAAGACTTCGACCATGCAGACGGTATCTCCCTCCTATTCAGCAAGCACCAACATATGCAAGAAAAAACTGAAAAGTTATCTAAATATGCTGAAAATATCGGTCTCAAAATCAACACAGACAAGACCAAGGTGTTGAGACTAAATCACAAGGAAAAGCACCCAATCGAGATCAAGGGCAGAAGTGTTGAAGACGTGGGCACCTTCACATACCTCGGTGCCATAATAAACATAACAGGAGGATCCACTGAAGATATCAAACATAGGCTGAGTCTAGCAAGAAATGCGTTTGCCATGCTTAACCCACTGTGGAAGGCAAACCAATACAGTAGTAAGACCAAGATTCGAGTGTATAACAGCAACGTAATGTCCGTGCTACTCTATGAAGGAGAGATGTTAAAATCAAATGGAAATGATGTCACCAGATTGGAAATATTTCAGAGAAAATGTCTGAAAAGGATTCTCCATATCGTCTGGCCCACAAAAAATCACAAACAACGAGCTCTACCTTAGGAAAAAGACCAGTCCAGTAGGACAGATAATAAGGTGCAGGAGATGGAGAATGATTGGACATACTGGAAAGCCACAAAATGATAGCTGTATAGTAGCCTTAACATGGACACCAGAGGGAAAAAGAAAGAGAGGACACCCGCGAACAACATGGCGGAGGAGTGCGGAAGCAGAAAGAAATGACCTGGGATGGCAAACATGGAACGAAGTTAGAAACATAGCCAAAGACAGGGGTTGCTGTCAAGCCTTATGCGCCGCCCATGGCTCGAAGAGGATAAGTAAGTAGGTAAGTATGTGTCCCTTAAAGTCACGCATAACGTTCTCTAACTTTTATGTATCAAACATCTCATTACTTTAAATTTTTGTTCTCCCTCGATGATCAGGATTTCAAAACGTTCTATCAAAAATGGAGCCCCCTGTTTTTTATTTCTTTCTATTGCTATTGTTGTTTGTTAATTTTATTAGTATTGTCATTCTCATTTATGTTTTCAAAACATTTGGATACAAGTTTCAGGAAATGCAAATTCAAAATAAATTTCAAGATTTTGAATAAACAAATACATTCGAAAAAAAGATTACTATTGTTGATATTTTGATATTATTGACGTCTTCTTTTGACTTTTCTTCAATTTTATTTTTTATTTTTGCTCTTTACTTATCTCTAAGATATTTCTCTTATAAAATGTACTATTTTTAGTAATACTGTTGCTGATTATTTCTTACGGATTGTTATGTATGTTATATCATTAAGATTTTTAAAAAATTTGGAGGCTGGTCAATTTTTTGGTTTTGAGAAAATCGATTTCTTCATATGAACAGCAATTATCTTACAAGCTTCATTCTCTACTCGTGTTATGATAGAATGATATGCGACGGAGGAAAATGGAAGCATGATATGGCATTATCGGTTCAATTACTATGGGTTTTTTTATCGTGGCTGTTGTTTTTGAGGTGATGTTAGAGCTTACTCTTTTCAACAGTTTGAGACGTTAAGTACTCTTTTCAAGATCTTTGATGATTGTTCTGTCAATACTAGGTGTTGATCCTGAGTTATGCTATTATGTTATTCATATTAAAAAAATTTTTTTCTATGTGACTACAAATAATGTTTACATTGCAAGATACTTGGAAAGTTTACTTTTTGGTGGTAGTTAGCATGAAGGATTTTTTTTTGTCTTGGTGTGTCATCTGATTGCTGTTTTTAACTAAGTAAGTAAGTAATAAATATAATAATAATAATAATAATAATAATAATAACAATAATAAAAATTTTATTATCATTGTTGTGAATTTACACAAAAATGAATTAACATTTCGAATGAATATCCAAGATATCGGGTCACATCTAGTTTCCTTAGATATCAAGAAGCTGTCAGATGATTCTCACCTTGTCCAGAAGAGTTGATTTTTGGATAAACTCAATTCTTGTTGTTACAGCTATTTATTTATTTATTTATTTATTTATTTATTTTTTAAGTCTGCCTTTTACAGTGCCAAAGGCACCAATGACTATTGGGATGACCTTGATTGATTCTTCTTCTGCAAGATTACTACATTGGCTTACAATGTGGTGAATCATTTCATCCTCTTCTCTACACACCCTGTATTTTGTATCTTCCCTGCCTTTATCTATTCCTGGTTTTATAACTGTCGCTTTGAGAGAATATAACTGAGCAACCATTAACATTTCTTCAAGTTCTTTCTTTGAACCCACCTTCTATAGTCACTTCCACGACTCTTTTGCTTCTTCTTCTTTCGTTTGTCTTAAATGCTGTATGTGAAGTTCTATTTTCTAGATACTTGTTTCTCTCTCTTCTTTTCCTCTTTTCTTATAAGGTTTCACACTTGCTACCTTGCTGTTACGTTTCGCTCCAATGACTATTGGAATAACGCTCCAATGACTATTGGAATAACTTTGGTGTTACTGCAGTCCCAAATTCTTTTGATCTCCCATTTCAAGTCCAGATACCTATCAACTTTCTCCGTTTCTCTATCTTTAGCCCGTGTATCAAAGGGGCACACAACGTCTATAATAAACAATTTCTTATTGTGTTCAAGATATTTATCGTCTGTACTTGCAAGTCCCACAGTATTTTAACTTGCTGATCTTCAGTCACCGATTGAGGTTTATGTTCATACTTCTCATCATGGGGTAGATTACTCATCCTGCATAGATCCCAATGACTAACTTTAGCAACGGCGTCATACCTCCATTGTTTATACTGTTTCTGTTTACGTTTATCACATTCAGATAGAATATGAGCAATGGTATAATGATATAATGTTTGGTTGCTCTAGTCCTTAATGCTTGCTCTTGCCCTGTCATGATCATTTCCTCTGTTGCCTTTTTAAGGTCTCTGTTTTGAAGCCAGTTCCATGAGCTTTGATTTCTAAAGTAATCTGTTTTCTTAAAGAACATGCTATGCATTTCTTTACCCTCCAATTTGTTTTTCCCCCCCCCCACATTATTATTATTATTATTATTATTATTATTATTATTATTATTATAACAAAGGATATAAAAAACGTCTCAGAATATATATACTGCTATTTTAACATGCCAGTTAAAATTTTTTTTCTCAGTTAACTAAAGGTTGTGTTCATGTACACATACTTTTAAAAAAACCGAAAAATCAATAAAATTAAACCATTTTCTTATCAACTAAGCATTATTCTAATTAGCCACAAATAGAAAACATTTAGTTGACGTCAAATAACCTAAAATCAGTTTGGCTCCGCACAGCAAGATGGACTTTGTTGTTAGCTACTATATTTTCATGATAAAAAGATTTTCGCTCACACTGTAAATTACACCCCAATAATTTGAGTATTTGACTATTTGTTAGAAATTTTGGCTAAAACAGAAACCATGCTATTCTATTGACAAACGGCTAACCTCTGCTAGTATAAGAAAAGGTCTCAGAATTTTGCATCGGCATCATTGTAAAGCACAATGGTATTTAAAACAACTGTTGTTCTGATACGCACTAAAGGTTTCGTTCCAATGCAGAATAATAATTATTTAAAAAGTATATTTCAATACATACATGATGCAATTGTGGGAAACGTGTCTTATTTGTTCTTATTATTGCGGTTTCAGTTGCAGCGTCTTACTTGAGATGAAAAGAACCCATTTTATATAAAAATTATGTAAATCGACGTTCAGTTAAAGTAAAATAAAAGTTTACCAGGGTAATTATTCTTGATGACCACTAACTCTCCATATCATTATAATTGGTTTGATAAGCTGTGTCAAAAGCAACGATTTTATTGAAATGTTCAACTATATACTACCTCCAGCTGTGATGTTACAACAAAAATCTAAAAAGCATGTTGAAAGGAAAAACGAGAGATTCTTTTGACTTTTGAGCTACAGATTTGATAGTGGAATAAAACACATGAGTAAGTACATTCATATTCTGAAAAGGGGACACTTATCATCCTTAGCCTAACTAAAAAATCAAAATCAAGTCTTACAATTAAAGACTTGTGATACCTGTAATCATCACTTGTTCTAGGGATTTTTAAAGTTATTTATACATCAGAAAGTGCATCAAATTTTGTATTAATTTTCCTTGATTTTGGTTGTTGTACATAACTGCACAAAATCAATCAGCTTTAATTACTGGAAATTAACGGCAAGTGACAATTCAATTAAATTAATTACCGATCGTTAATGATTAAATGTATTTTGTAGAAAATTACGGGCAGACAGATCAGTTTTCAGAAAGCACATGGAAATTATGGAAACTGGGGTATAAACTAAATGGGGAGACCAGATCAAATGGCATTTTTTATTTTTGAGGAAACAAATAAAAAGTGTAGTTTTTAAGAATGAAAATTATCCACACATCTAGATTTACTCTAGGGTCTCCTTACTCTCAGCTCTTGTAATTGCCTTCTTAAAGCCACTCACACAAAATCCTGATTGAATAATATCTCTTCCTTTCTTCGTTGTGTAAAACTTTAGATTCATTTCATTGTTTGTTTGTGTAGTTTTTGCAGCCCAGACTGGGAAGTAAAGACATTGAATGGAAATATCATAACGAGGCTAACAGCTCCTAAAGCATGCTCTGTATACGCCACCTTCCTGTTAATGAAAATTGTATTTTTGTTTAATTCGCCTTCACTGGCAAGCCTTTTCTCGAAAGTGATTTTGTGTGAATCTGCATAGCTGTCGTACATAGGTATGTCACGTTTTTCAGGGAAAAACACACGTGTGCAACAATTGAGATTTCCCTCGAAATATTATTTACATTTTTCACGCCTCGTTTTCAAGGTATAATAATTACTTAAACTTTAAATAGGTCACTAATTTTCTTCTCAATTTACTGCTAAAACGCAAGCAATCTTGCAGTCTCGATCAGTGCGTTCTTTACCTAGTTGGCCTGGTAGCCTCGTTATAATATTCTCATTCAAAGTCCCTACTTCGGCCGATTTCCAGGCTGAGTTGTAACAGCAATAATTTCAGTTTGGGCAACTCAGTATAAACGTTTTATTGTCGGTTGTTGCATCTGCTACTCTAGCAAGTTGCTCTGAATTCCTGAAAGTGTTATTAGTAGTGAAGTCCACTAATTGCAATGGAAATGTGATATCCTTGAGCATCCTCAAGCAAAGTGTATTGGATGTGTTCAACTTTTTAATGGCTTCTATACTTTGTGCCTTGAAGGGATCAGATAGAAGGATGTATTTGTGACCATCTGCAATGTTCAACTTGGCCTTAACCTTTTTATTTCACAGCACTATTATTTAACTAACCAAATAAACTGGTAGCTCCGTGTTGGTTCGATTTTCGTTGTTGTACCTAAAGAGAAACCTCTTTGGCGCCTACATTCGTGGTACCTATTTGTCAGTCTTTTCCTTGATATATTAAGTGGAATGATAATATCCCACTATTCAAACTCTTCGCCAAAGTCACAGTACTCTTACTTTTATCGTGTTTACTAGACGTCACAAATGTATCGATCCCTTTTGAACATTGTTCTTCCACTGTCAGGAACAAATTTCGATGTCATTCAACTTGGATAAAATAGTTGTTATGAATATTGAAGCTATTTACTTGGGTAGCGATGTCGTGAAAAACGTTTTGACTTCGTTCTAAACTGAGTGTGTATTGATTAGACTCAAATTTTCTTTCGTACATAGGCCGTTTCTGCAGATTGAACTACACATGCCCAAACTTTAGCATACGAAACTTTTATACATAGCGTCTCTACATGTATTCAGATATATTGTGATTTAGTGATTAACCAGTCTCTTGGTTTGTGTGGTCTGGCAACGGAACTCAAGCGTTTTTCAAGTTTATTTTCTGAGCACGATAGAATTGAAGAATCTAATGATTAGCCATTGCTTGAAGTTGAAAATGGTAAGGGAATAAAAATATACCCAGAAGTGAATGAGATACAAGTTTCTCAACAGGCTATGTCTAAAC
Organism: Morbakka virulenta; assembly: GCA_003991215.1. Lineage (NCBI taxonomy): Eukaryota > Metazoa > Cnidaria > Cubozoa > Carybdeida > Carukiidae > Morbakka > Morbakka virulenta. The sequence goes on from RDPX01000126.1 coordinate 647,385, forward strand.
CAGAGCAAATGACGTCAAAGAAAAGTATAGGACAAAGCCGTCAGAAAAAAAATGCGTTTTCTACTGTTAATCAGAATATCAGACTATTCTGGGAACTATCAGATTGTGTTAACAATTAGTTGGTTTTTATTCAAATGTATACCTAAAACTCTTGCACAATGAACATGCTAAAACTTTTATTTTTTCATTGTACTTTCGGTACAAGGAAAAAGTTGATTAGGGTAAGTAGTGGTAGCATGGGACATTGATCTATGCCTTAAAGCATCATTTCTGACACAATTTTGCTACTATATATATTCCCCGAAATAACTGATATGGTCATCGACTGAGGATCCACGATTTCAATTTACCATCTGGGCTATCTGCATCCTTTTTACCCTTTGTTTCCTTCTTCCTCTTCACATCATGTCTTCTAAACTGTGTCATCTCTCACAGTTTCTTTTACAATTCTGCACAAACTTATTCCCATTCCCTTTTTTACATTGTTTTACGTTCTTTGATGTTGTTTTGTCCCTGTATTTGTCTTATGTCCCGTTTGTTTGTCCTGTTTAGTAAAATTGCTGATTTACATCTACGACCATGAGCTTAGCACTCATACTATATATATATATATATATAAGATATGATAAGTTGGAAAGAATCAAAAAACTACACAGTCCATTTCGACAAGCCTGTTTCGTGATTTTATTCACTCTTCAGGAAATGAAGAGTGAATAAAATTTCCTGAAGAGTGAATAAAATCACGAAACAGGCTTGTCGAAATGGACTGTGTAGTTTTTTGATTCTTTCCAACTTATCATATCTTATATATATATATATATATATATATATATGTATATATATATATATATTTATATCAGGTTTCAATTTATGATCTTGTGTCGAAGCAGCTCAAGCAGTGACTCATTGCATCAGGTAAAATACCATGTCTCTGAGATCTAAAGAAGGAATCCTAATATGGCTGCCTTGAAAAGGAAAATTTTAGTCATCAGGCTAATGTGACTTTGGCGTTGAAGTTCAATTTGAGATTGCAAATAAAAGTTAAGTGATTTCAGCACCGATGTGTGGTTTTATGTGACAATAAATGTAGGTGTATCCGGAGGTGTTCTTTCACTGACGAAGGAAGAAATCATCAAACACAATTTTATTAAATTTAAAGGTTTATTATAATTATTGCTTTAGATCTGCTAAGGTAAGTACGCATGCATTGATACTTTATATTAAGGTTTTCATTTATTTGGGAATAATCTTGGTTCCTCGTGATTATCAATTTGATTGAGTGATAGGTTGATGTCCTAAAACTAAAGAGCAACTCCAATCCTTTGAGTAAAAACGTTACCCCAAATCAGGTAAAAACCTCCCATCTTAAGGTTGAATTTGCACTCCGTCTTTAGATTTTCGTTAGCATGATTAAAACCAGTGCACACAGTAACAAACAAATACGTATTTTATTTTCCCTTCAAAGTGATGTAGATATATGCAAATGTCTGGCTATGTCTTACAACATATATATAAATATATATATATATATAAATATATATATATGTATATATATTGTGTGTATATGCTTTCTTACATACCTGAAATTGGAATGAGATTTGGTGTAAAAAAACATGGGATCTTGATTTGGAACTGAATTCCTTGACAGTAATAACGAGAAACAAAATCTAAATAAAAAAGACAGTATAATTGTTTTAGATGTAAGAGCTTTATCATGTTATGAGTTGTAAGGTTTCTCCCATCGACAGCCTGACGATGGGAGAAGTATCTCACGAAACATAGCTCAGAAAAAGCTTACGACTCGTGACATGATAAAGCTCTTACATCTATGTGTTCCTCTGAGTCCATAAAGTTTAGAATTTATCAAGAGTACTGTTGTTTCTTTCAATTTAGCGATTCAACCAATGTATTTAATCGAGAAAATTAAATCCCGAGTTGAGAAAGGGGCTTAGATTAACAAGAGTTTTGTCGGTGTTGGTTAACAATAGGGAAAGACGCACATTTTATTTAAATATTGAGATGAATGCATCATGGATCTTAGCTCTTGAAAAGATTACAGACAATTAAATTTAATGGTTACAGAAGAGATCATTTTGGTTTTGTCAACAATATTTAATTTGTATTGAAATTGTCCTTATCGTTGATGAGGCATCACGAAATGAGCTTATGAACCTTTGTGTGGTTAAGTGAGATTATTAAGATGTTAATAACAAGGGTGCTTTCATTATGGACATAGACAAAAGCAATAAATGAGTACTATGTTCACATCAAGCTATTATACTTGGACATGACGCTCATGTTGGTTGTTACCGTTTCAAATGACGTTTTTTGCAGCTTTCTTTTGCTATAACCTATGTAGAGTATTCCATGTGCTAGTATTTGCTATGCAGGTCTTATTTTGCAAGGCTGCAACAAATTTGAAGTAACAGGAGTTTGCCCTACACAAAGAGTTGTGATTCAACAGATCGCCTTTTCAATACTCCGATGGGCAGTACTACTAAGAAAGCCATACAGGGGTTAATTTCAAAGCCTGGAAGAGAATTGATATGCTGTAGAATCAAACTGACAGGCAGCTAAACAAAGGGTCGTTTTTTAAAGAATAGTGTTTTTTCCGCTCAGACTAAAAATTCTTAATGAAACACAAAAATTTGAGCATAAAATATTCTTACGATATTGTTATAGTTTGTTTTTGCTTGCATACAAAATACGCTTTTGGCATTGAATTGAAACCTTATCATCTGATTTAGGGCATATCAAGCATGGCTCGACCCCAGAGTTTGTACTAGATCTCAGATGTTTATTTGGTTTGCAAGCAAGTAACAATAGATTTTCTATTTGTGAATTCCAATTTCCTATTTCCAACAAATTTTTCATTTTTTGACCCTGTGAGATTGGAATTAGAGGGATTTTACTGCTTATTCTTACATATTTCAGAGGTAACAATAAGAGAAAGCAAACAAACTAGAAAATGTCGAAAAAGCAGAGAATATTAGCAAGTTCTAGTTGTACAAAAAGTATCGTAAACAAATGAAAAAAATAGAAGAGGAAGTGAGATTAGGTTAGCTTATACTTACTGTATTTCCTGAAAATAAAATTATCTTGTGTATATGTGTATTAAAAGAAATATTAAACTTCCGAAATAAAACTGCATGCGCAGCGTTCAAACAGGTATGAACGAATACCTGCGCTTTAATTCACTCTCGTTTTTATTTCAAGATAGCAATTATTTAAAGGAATTTTTTATAGTTATACCAAACTAATTTTGATTCATACTCCACGAACGAAGATCTCTCATTGGATTTGTTTATGTTTTCACACATAATTATACATATAAGTATTGATGCCATTATGTAATTTCACATTGCATAGTTCTCTTCTCCTCCTTATTTTTGGAGCTTAACGTTTCTGGCTTTGGAACCAAGTCATCGTTTAATAAAAGTTCCAGCCTTATACAGAAAGATTTGAAGGAGATCCTCAACGATATTGTACAAGGGGAAAATGTGAAGCAAAAAATCTACATATATTTTCCATTTTTCTTGTCTTTGGAGAGGTTTTTCTTCAAAATTCCTATCTTTTGTATATTTTGAAAACTATTTTAGCATCTTATAGAACTTCTTGGAAATGTTGTTACTGTTTGGGTTATCTATGGTTGAAAAATTCTCATTTTCTTTATGTTCTTCTTGATCGTTGTCTCAAACCGCATAATATTCCAAACAGCAGTCTTTTTAGTCACAACAATGCTCACGATTTGTCACTTTATGACTGTTGGTATTTCTTTCACGTACTTGATACGATAATACTTTCTCTATCAACTAGACAAGGTCTTACTAAGACATTGTTATTTCTTTTTTCAACTGCATTTGTCCTCAAAAATTGGCTTATCTTACCAAAACAATCGTCTCTTTTATCTCACACGTAATTCAAATCGCAGGCCTTTTGCCGGTTTTCATATGGCAAGTCTTAAAACACACGAAACAGGCGGCTAAGAAGAAAGATTCCAGTAGATGCAAATTGAAATAATTTCTAAGCACAAGTATATATGCAAATACTCTTAGGAAAAAATTGATTAAGCCGACTTTTCCTTCCTTTTGTCGTTCTTATTTTGAGCATTCATTAATTCACACTTTGTACTTTATGTCAGCTTTTTCAACTGCTCGGTTTTCATGGCATTCCGTTTATTTTTTGTCTCTTCACAGTCAGACGGCAGTCTTGTAGAGAGGCATTGTAGTGTTTTTCTCTGTTAATGAGAGAGCCTTATGATGAATCGTTATTGATAAATACATAATCCTGGACGGGGGTAAAAAACAGAAATATTAGAGAGGGCTGGGGGCAAGTTACAGTACGCACCCAGAGCGCTGCGAATCAATGGCGACGCTCAGACATGTTGTTTGCTGGAAAACTAAGGATGAGATTACGTCTGAAATCTATATTATTTCAATTCTCTTAGCATAAAAGGTGCATGATAATAGTTGCCTATACCGAATAGACTTTTAAAAATTTTCCAAAATATTGGGATATGGTCATCTTGCCGTGCTCCGGTAGGCTTAATAAGCTAATTCAAATGTTGTATGTACACTGCTTTATAAGAAAATTGCTCAAAACTTATCCATTTTGAAGTTTAATCATACAATAAAGGGGTAATCGTTGGTTAAATTGTTGTTCCGTATGTTCTTCAAAGATGATTGCTTAATATGAACCAAAACAGTTCGTGGCTTATTTAAAGGCTTTCTCTTTATGTCAACATACCCTTTACAAATGTGACAGGATATTCGTTGAATTGCTCAGGGGTTGGGGCAGTGTTTAATACCTTGTAATGGATACACTGCTGCAGATGCTGATCAATGGTTTATCGCTGTCAAAGGGGCCAGAAGTCTTCTCCAGATGTGTTAAGCATTCTTTAGAAAAACCGATTTTGATTCATAGGGTGTCGATATAGTTGTAATAATATTAAATGCAGGAAATTTTTGAAAAGCAAACTAGTCCGGGATCACGACCCACAAATCCGTGACGTTTCTTATTAGTCAGATGTGCTTGCGCTGAGCTCTTGATAGTTTGCTTCCCAGGAGAATAAGTTTAGATGTCAACAGTGTTAGGAAAGATGTCACTACACAGTTTTATCCAGGCGTTTCAATCAGGATGTCATCGAAGAGTAGATGAAAGGAGCTTAATGGGTAGGCTTAAGATATGGTGTTTCCTTCTTGCTTCTATTTTCAACTTTTCTCACACTCTGTTGGTTATTAACTGCACTAATTGCCATACACACTCAGTGACATACTAGCATTTAGAACAGCTTGTAATCCCAAAACAAATCAAAAACTGAGGTCCATCAGGTGATTAAAAAGTGAATTCGTCACTGACATAAAGTAAACTGTAAGTTTGCTATTTAAAAGATGCGGCATTTTTCAGTTTATCTCCTCTTAACAACCGTCCAAATCTCGTGTGTCATTAAATGAGCTTTTCAGAACTAATGGTAACAAAAAACGACTTTAGAAACAGAATCAGTCACAGAGAAATAATCCAAGCAATCTAAGTGACGAGAAGTTAATTCCTTTAAAGAGAACAGTTGAATAGATGCAACAGGTACATGCTGTTTAAACTTCATTTTTCACAGAACCAAAGAAAGCCATTATATTCAATTAGAATTTAAGCAGTTATTGGAGAAAAAAAACTGACCACAACAGAAATTAAGGCAAGTCTTACGTAAATATTAATATTAAGCCTCAAAGTAAGAAAAAGGTGTTTTTATGTTTTTCCCTTCAGAAAGCAACATCGCCATTGTGTTGGTTGCAACCTAATCTTTTTTGCTGATGAAGAAAGGACAGCGAAATATAAATTTGTTTTAAAAAATAACACGTAGAAGGCCGTTAAAAATTAAAGATAACTCAGTTTTAAATGATTAACTTTTATATTCTTGACAACAACTTGTGGATAACATACACAAGACTTTTTCACTTCTGAGCACGTCATGGGTTCAACACATTTCGTTGTTGCTATCCCTCCCCCCCTTTTTTTGTCTTAACGTCATTTTCCCCAGCAATTGGGGATCAGACGGTGCCCTTCAGAGGGACTTTGATTTGGTAGTGAGGAATTTCTTGGCCGGATGCCCTTCCTGACGCCAACCAATGGCTTTTTTCTTTGCCAAGTTCCAAATTCTCCTCGACAGCTTGGAAAATCGAACCCGGATCTTTTGGTTACTGTGCAGTTGCGCTAACCATTAAGCCACGGCTCCTCTGTTTTTGCTATTTCCCTATTAGGGAGAATCTTTCAAGAAGAATTTTTATCTCAACCAATAGATCTTCGTAGTCAAGTAGAAACTGAAAGAAAGACAGCCTGTCATATAGTTTGCACCCACAAGCTTGTCTCCAGTGTCTTTTTCTTGTTTAGGAAAACCTTCCTCTGCAAGCTGAAAAAAATTGTTGAAAAGTGTTTAAAAGATTTCTTAATCTGGAAATAATTACACCGATGTTATCTATTTATATATTCAAGAAGAATAATGTGGCTCTTCACCATTCACAGACGGCCATTCACACCCAGAGTGGCTATATAATTCGCATCATGTGGTACCGGGTTAATGGATTCTAATAATTCCCCTTTTCTTCAATATCTATTTTACCATTTATTACCAACAAAAATGACAAAAGCCCTCAACAAGTGGTAAGTTCAAAGTAGCCATTGGTTCATAAATTCCGTGTAAACTAGCTAATGAGACAAGACCCTGTAATAAGTTGGTTAGAAAGATCTTCTATGATTTTCTGATTTTCTATCCCAAATGAAGTTTAAAAATGAAACATTGTAACAGTTTTGTAGTAATTTTTTGTCAATTAATGAATTTTAAGAAAGAGAGCATTGAAAATACAAAATTGTGCAAGAACGCTAAATTAGCTTTCGTATGCATATAATGTGCTCAAACTAGCTTAATTTTTAAATAACTTAACAGGTGAGGGTTTTTTTTACTTGAGATTGGTAGATCAACCTTGAAAATAGAACCAGTGCAATTGTATATCAAAAAAACTTTATGCAATGACGACTTTAACTCCTTGATTGTCGTTCAAACATTTACCTTAGAGAAGCTTCTGTTATCTTGAATGGTATTAATAGCAAAAGTGATTGTAATCACCAATCATTCAAAAATGTTTGTTAATATGGAAAATTATTAAAATTATTTCTGCATTTAGTGGTTTTAGCATTTTGCTCAATTTGGTGCTCAGTTTTGCTTTATCGATTTCCTGGTAGGCACACTCCTGTGTAAAACGCGGTATTCATCCTTGTTTCTAAATTCACTGAGAAAAATAGGTGTAGTTTGTGTCAATCCTAGGACCAAGGACTTTCAAAGAGGGGTATTTTCTGCCCATAGTCAGACAAATTAGATAAAACTTTCCTTTGTTGGAAACATGAGTAAAAAAACTTATCTAGCTAACGGCATACAACTTGTAGAAGACACTTCCACTTGAAAAGAGTTCTTTTAAAAAACATTTCACACCAATAAAAATCCCTCTTCTTCTTCCTCTAATAAAAATATCATACATTTACATTCTGTTTTTTAAAGAAGAATTTATTTATTTGCTTTGTTCATGACTTGTGTGCATAATGTACAAAATTGCAAATAATAAATCAATATTTTGGGTGTTAGTGAAAAGGGATGAATTAAAAAAATACAATGTCAGTGAAAGGATTCCTTTATCAAATAATTTGAATTGAAGCAGAGTACCGACTGATGTCATTTTCCATATAATACAACTCTGCAAGTATATTTAAGAAGGCGATGTTCATTTAAAGACTGTTTGGTAAAAGCATCGTGCAATTTTTGTACAATTGATAAATAATCAAGCCAACAATGTCATTTTATTAATTTTGCAATATATTTCGAAGTTAATACTTCATCTTCAGGCTACAAGGTAAAAATACAAAAACAGTAAAACTGCTGAATACAATATTTCCTATCTCATGTCAACATCTCTTTGCAGTATACACAGCTATAGTGAAATCTAGCACAGTGAATTCAAATCTTCAATCTTTTTGAATAAACTATGATAATTGAGAAGCCTCCCTTGAGGGACCTTGTTGACAAGTTAAATTTTTATGATTAATTCGCGGCTTTTGTACTCATCCTTTGTATTCAATGTTGGTTTTATTTCCCGAATGAGTAATGCCTCTAATGTCATTAACTTGTATTCCGACTTAGTCGACTTTGCTATTATTTCTGCATGATTGATTGATAGCTCCATGTTACACATTTAAAGACTGTCTGTTTGACCAATGTTCAGTGAATGTAAAATGCACTAAGCCTTTATGAAAGATCTTACAACCTTTTAGAGCTATTTGATCTTTTTGTGATATCCTTCCTTTTAATCAGCCTCGGTGGAAAAGGAGAGTTTCATTCATAATTTTATGAAGAAAACCAACTGTAAGTTTTAAAACGTCGTTCAAAACAGAAACAAAGTTTCTGTTTTGAACGACGCAATTTTAGTGCAACAAAGAGACGTTTTTCTTTCCAAATCCAAATTTTAAAGTTTTTCAGAAGAACTCAACAAGCATGTCACAAATCTTTGAAGGTAAGTCTTTCAGATTTTCTTCAGTGATTCCGGCTATTACGTCATGCACTGCAAAATCAAATATGAAATCTGACACGACACTTTCAAGTCTGTGGGAGACCAGATGATTCTTTTCTTTGTGTGACAATGCTGAAGATTACACTACAGTACATTTATCTCTTGGATGATCCTCCCTTGCTTACTCGGACATGTTCCACACTTTCAGTGTGGACAGCTATTTCCTGGTAAAAAATAAAGAAAAAAGTACATCTTCATTAGTTGTGAAAAAAGAATAAAATTTAATAATCCAATAGGAACTATAAGAATTTAACAAAATTGTCATATGTCAAATTTTCAAATGATTAAATAGCCTGATCAAAATACTTCTGACAAAGGTTTTCAATATTTAATTACGTATTCTTTTAGAAAAACGCTAATTTCGAGAAAATAACCACTGACCTAAAAAATTTCAAAGACAAATAACAATCAAAACCTTTTTGCGTATTTATTTTTACTGTAGATAGCTATTTTACGTCTTTCAATCTAAGACTATAGATGGGCCCCATTCAAACTGTACTTACAGTAGTTATCTTTAAATTTGTTTGTTCTGATTTTTTAAAAGTTAAACCCTGAGGCAGAAAAGCGTCCCCGTCAAATGTCCCTCTCTGCGTTGACTTGATCATTTTTGAGAGTAGATTAAAATTCTCATCATGGTATGCCTGAATATATGAATTTTCTCTATTTTTGGTCTCGTATCTAAGCAACACTTTGTTGAGTAGAACTGGCGTTACTTTATATTGATAGAGATCTCAGTACTATTGTTACCCTCGTCCCAGGCCTACCCATTTCTTGTCCAGTGTTGTTATTCTTAAACTATAAAGTCTTCGTTGATAGAAGAACATATATTGTTCAAGAGATGAGAAGATGAAAGGCTTTTGAGCTTTATATTATGAAATAAAGATCTCTTTATCAAATGAAAACGCAAAAATGACCAATTTGTTACTCCAAGCCTATTTTTAAAAGCTCTGAAACCACACCCATCATCTCATTATAAAATCTACAATATAGATTTTGCTCAGCAGCACATTTTCTGTCCTTTTGCACTACACTTAATGACTATTTGAATTTATATTAATGAATCATTTGAATAAAAGTATTTTAAGGCCCATATCCTTGACTACTAAATGACCTTTTCAATTATTTTTTCGATATCCCTGATGTGCAGGCACGGCANTTTTTGAATAAACTATGATAATTGAGAAGCCTCCCTTGAGGGACCTTGTTGACAAGTTAAATTTTTATGACTAATTCGCGGCTTTTGTACTCATCCTTTGTATTCAATGTTGGTTTTATTTCCCGAATGAGTAATGCCTCTAATGTCATTAACTTGTATTCCGACTTAGTCGACTTTGCTATTATTTCTGCATGATTGATTGATAGCTCCATGTTACACATTTAAAGACTGTCTGTTTGACCAATGTTCAGTGAATGTAAAATGCACTAAGCCTTTATGAAAGATCTTACAACCTTTTAGAGCTATTTGATCTTTTTGTGATATCCTTCCTTTTAATCAGCCTCGGTGGAAAAGGAGAGTTTCATTCATAATTTTATGAAGAAAACCAACTGTAAGTTTTAAAACGTCGTTCAAAACAGAAACAAAGTTTCTGTTTTGAACGACGCAATTTTAGTGCAACAAAGAGACGTTTTTCTTTCCAAATCCAAATTTTAAAGTTTTTCAGAAGAACTCAACAAGCATGTCACAAATCTTTGAAGGTAAGTCTTTCAGATTTTCTTCAGTGATTCCGGCTATTACGTCATGCACTGCAAAATCAAATATGAAATCTGACACGACACTTTCAAGTCTGTGGGAGACCAGATGATTCTTTTCTTTGTGTGACAATGCTGAAGATTACACTACAGTACATTTATCTCTTGGATGATCCTCCCTTGCTTACTCGGACATGTTCCACACTTTCAGTGTGGACAGCTATTTCCTGGTAAAAAATAAAGAAAAAAGTACATCTTCATTAGTTGTGAAAAAAGAATAAAATTTAATAATCCAATAGGAAGTATAAGAATTTAACAAAATTGTCATATGTCAAATTTTCAAATGATTAAATAGCCTGATCAAAATACTTCTGGCAAAGGTTTTCAATATTTAATTACGTATTCTTTTAGAAAAACGCTAATTTCGAGAAAATAACCACTGACCTAAAAAATTACAAAGACAAATAACAATCAAAACCTTTTTGCGTATTTATTTTTACTGTAGATAGCTATTTTACGTCTTTCAACCTAAGGCTATAGATGGGCCCCATTCAAACTGTACTTACAGTAGTTATCTTTAAATTTGTTTGTTCTGATTTTTTAAAAGTTAAACCCTGAGGAAGAAAAGCGTCCCCGTCAAATGTCCCTCTCTGCGTTGACTTGATCATTTTTGAGAGTAGATTAAAATTCTCATCATGGTATGCCTGAATATATGAATTTTCTCTATTTTTGGTCTCGTATCTAAGCAACACTTTGTTGAATAGAACTGGCGTTACTTTATATTGATAGAGATCTCAGTACTATTGTTACCCTCGTCCCAGGCCTACCCATTTCTTGTCCAGTGTTGTTATTCTTAAACTATAAAGTCTTCGTTGATAGAAGAACATATATTGTTCAAGAGATGAGAAGATGAAAGGCTTTTGAGCTTTATATTATGAAATAAAGATCTCTTTATCAAATGAAAACGCAAAAATGACCAATTTGTTACTCCAAGCCTATTTTTAAAAGCTCTGAAACCACACCCATCATCTCATTATAAAATCTACAATATAGATTTTGCTCAGCAGCACATTTTCTGTCCTTTTGCACTACACTTAATGACTATTTGAATTTATATTAATGAATCATTTGAATAAAAGTATTTTAAGGCCCATATCCTTGACTACTAAATGACCTTTTCAATTATTTTTTCGATATCCCTGATGTGCAGGCACGGCAAGAACAAATTATGAACAAAATCTAGACCTATCGGGGAAATGGTCATCTTCAAGTGGAAAGAAAAAATATATTTTTTCAGATTAAGCTTGATTTGATTTCCTGCCACTTTACAGCTGTCTTTAAATCCTATGAACAACCTAATAATGTCAGCACAAAATGTTAGAGAATTATTGAGAGAAATATTTTCAAGATAATTTCAAGAGGGAAATATATTTAGTAACAGGGAAAAAGAGGCAAAGGATGGCAAAGGAGTATTGGGAGTGTGACGGGTAATGTTTATTTGTTAATGAAAGCAAGAGATTTTGAAGTAAATAATTTCCAAGAATAATCACTGTCAATGAATGATATGGAGAAGAGGAGAAAAATAGGCAAAAATGATAAATAGATGGATGGACAGGTAGATGGATAGACAGGTAGATGGATAGACAGGTAGATGGATAGACAGGTAGATGGATAGACAGGTAGATGGATAGACAGGTAGATGGATAGACAGGTAGATGGATAGACAGGTAGGTGGATAGGTAGATTGAGAGACAGGTAGATGGATTGATGGATAGATAAAACAGAAAGGGCTTATGGTTCAAAGTGCATCTTAAAAAGATAGTATCAACTAGAAGTACATAAAGGACATATATCCTATATTTATTGTGTATTTGGAAGACAAAAGTATATGGTCGACTATTTTTCTGTTAAAATGATAATGTATGTTGAGTGCTCTGTTATTTAATTCATGATGAACAAGAGCGAAGAGAATACGGTAAGGAAGAATAGTAGTTTCCTGTATTAAAAGAGAGAATGACCGGATTTTTGTCTAGAACTTGCACATTGTTCTTGCTGAAAGCTAGAGAACGAAAGAAAAAAATCCGGTTTCCAAGAACAGAACGTATCCAGAGAGTGGAAAAACGTTTCAGACATGGCGTCGGCAAACCCTATTTATCAACGTATCGAGGAGGACTGTGCCAAAAATGCTGATTGGACTAGCTCAAATAAGCAGGATACTCTGGATCTGGTTAGAGAGATGACGATAGCCTGTTTTCGATAATAGCTTATTTAAACAGCTTCTGACTGATTGTAATACTAAAATGTTGTATGATATTATTAGATGACTCTTGTCTGTCATGGCCAACTATTGGTTATTACCTTCAAATAGGCGTTACGGTGATAAAGGCATGTCCTGAACCAAATCGGTTTTATTGGTTACTAGTTAACACATTGTTGCCAGGCAATAATCTATTTATATATATCACGGTGAGGTATGTAGACTACCGCTGGCGCTCAATTTCAAACAGAAGATGAAGACATTGTACAAGTGAGAGCAAATTATTCATGACTCTTCATTTAGAGAATATATTATATAGCATCTTTGTTCTTTTAAAGGTTCTTGAGGGGGGTTACCATCTAAAGCGATATTTACTCCTTACTTGACTAGCTCTTAAGCTGAAAACGTCCTGTATTTCGACTTTATTGAAAAAATTACATGTTGATCCATTAGTTGTGTATGGGAGGTTGTGTTTGCTACCAGAAACACAAGCTCTGAAGCTCTTAGATGTAAATATCAGTTTAAGCGAACAATTGTCTACA
>RDPX01000126.1:666241-688925 GCA_003991215.1 Morbakka virulenta
GACGATCTGAAAGAGATTGGTGCGACTGAAGAGGACACGCAAGACAAGAGGGAATGGTGAATGCGAATCCGCACCGGCGACCCCATCTAAATGGGATTCAAGCCAGTGGAAGAAGAAGAAGAAGAAGAAGACTTCAAATCTGTTTCTGATTTCCACAGCAAAAGGCTTCTGGAGTCCTTCATTTTCTGTCAGGTCACTCCATAATTATCTTTCTTGTTTCTTAGCTGTTTGCTTTGGCACTACCAACTTCAGGATCACACTTACAATAACTACTCAGTTATCTGAAAATAGATTGTTAAAAGTTCCATAGGTTTCACAATTTGAGACACTTTATTGCCATTTAGATCTCACAAGAATAGAGTAAAGATGACGATACGTTTGTTGTGGCAACGTCCAAGTCCAAAGGTGCCATTTCTTCTTTGTGAACTCAGTGTTAGCAGGTATTAGTTGACATTCCTCCATCACTTAATAAGACGCTATTCATTATTTTTCTTTTTGTCACTGTATATATGTGCTGTACCCTCTGGCTCTTTTCTTGGGTTCTTATCTGTCAGAGGGCACAAGGAATGGCGGGAGGCGCTTTTTCTAGAGTTTAACTTAATTTCTTGCAGTAAGCACATCTAGCTTCATCATCTGTTGCTTCGGTTTGAGCGTAGGCAACTAGAACTGTCATCACTGGATTACCTTAAAATACTGCTTTTAGTATTTCGTCGCTCACGTGTTCCACACTTAAGAGAAGATTTTGTGTTATTCCTCCGTTCATCATGCCAACTTCGCCTGTTGGTACCTCTACATTTTTTCCCAGTAAACATAGAGTATAGATACTGTACCGAATGCCCCCTGGATGGTTGTTCACCTCTTTTCTTCGTCTTCCTTGTTCTTTCATTTATTTTTTGTTTGCCAGAAATATCAATGTCGAATCCACTCAGATTGTCGCTAAGCTCATCCGTTTTGTACACATTTCTGTTTGATGTACCGATTTCTTTGACTTCAAGGCTCTGAATGTTATATATTGTAATTTTGAAAGGCTTTTTCAAGCAAAGAATCTTAGTTGTTGCCGATAATTTCTGATTCACATATTCCGAAACGATCCACTTATAAGAATTTTGCAATGTATAATCATCATGTTGAGAGCGTGAACAGATTTCTTCAGGGCCTCTTGGGGCTCCTTCTCCTAGAAGTATAGGATTTGTATAAAGTTGCGATCTATAAATCCTTTGTTGGCAAAAATTCAGATAAGTGTTTCTGGTCCTCTTAACTTCTGAACACTGTCAGTATCACTGCTAAGGCTGGCCTTGTCCAAGTACAGATGGCCATTTTATTCAGTTGAACTATTCCGTCCTGAACGATGGTTTACAGAATTTATGTGCACATTGATGCTGTGAAATAAAAATAGCTTGATGTCTACATCAAGGTATTTTTATTTCAGAGGTAACCATTTCTTAGCAGGGATTGTTCGCATTCTACAGAATGGGAACGAGCCCCCATTTTGCTGTATGAAAATTTTCTGCGGGACACTCCGTTGAGGGTAATATTAATTCATTTCCCTGCTTTTTGCCATCGTCTTCACTGTAACGCAGACAGGGTGCCTTTCGGGTACTTTGCCTTGTCAAAAAGCAAACTGTGATTTTGTCCGGCACTGCTTATTTCCATATTCGCAGTTAATCTATAGTCAGTAATATATAATATAATATATAATAGAGGAGCCGTGGCTTAATGGTTACTGCAACTGTACTGTAATCAAGAGGTTCCGGGTTCGATTCCCCGATCGGGCGATTGTGGAAGTTCACAAAAAAAGAAAAAGCCATTGGTGTTGGCGTCATGATCCAAGAAATTGCTCACTGCCAAAACAAATTCCCTATGAAGAGCACTGTCTGAGCCCTAGTTAATCGGTAAAATGACGTTGAAACAATATATATATATATATATATATATATATATCATACATATATCATGATTTGGTTCATTGGACGACACTCGGAGCAACAGGAAAACGGACTCTGATTCAAGCTACTTGGAGTAAGTTCGACATGATCTTAGCCTGTACTTTGTACCTTTTGTGACATTAATCTTTTTACCCAATTCAAAGAATGTGTTGGAGATATTATAGCAGCATGTTATCGCTTTCTTCATTAGCTTATTTTATATTTGTTTCAACAAAAGTGATAGAATTAGATCTACATTAGGTTATTTTATGGCACGTGGCTATGATAATGAGTTGCGAATATGCTGCATATGTTAATAAATTCTAGTACTTGGCAAATACTGAATGTTATCAAGAAGTGAATCGAATATATTGGTATTGAGTCTCAAAATGTTGTGAACAGTATAATTGTTAGAAGATTAAATGTTAGCCTCTAAAATGACAAGTGTTTAAATTATTAGATCAATCAGAAGTTGAAAGTGGAAAAAAGCACTCAGAAAGAAGCTTCAGCTGAATAAACGATTTGCTTTCAAAAATTGAGGAATGCATAGTAAGTAATCATGAAAAAGCCTTCCCCTTGCAACTTGTGCATATGCAGGGTTGTAAGTTAAAGAGACAACTCATCTTGAGCAGCACAAATAGTACAAAATCCAGAGAACAAGATTTTGTTATAAATGAAAATTGCGAAAAAAAGATACGATAGTAGCATTCTAACGATTTCCCCTGTCCTTGTAATTAAAACAATGAAGATAAAAGAAGAAATCTTTGGGTGGAAATAAAATCGCCAAGAGAATAAAATTCAAGGGTGGGAAAGAACACCTTCAAGCTTCCTACTGTTTCTTGCCAACATTCCTTTGAAAGAATGGAGCTCATGTGTACACTTGCATGTTAAAGAAATAGTCGTACAAAAACTAAAATAATGGGACACCCAGGAAAATAGAACCCATGATCCAGATGAGATGTGCCTGTTACTCAGCAGGTCAACAATAACAGCTGGACAACTCCAGAAATCTTGGACAAAATGGGAAAAAGAAAGATTGCCTAGTAACAAGGATAACTTTAAAATCATGAACAACAAGAAAAAAAAGAATATATAGCAGTGGAGCAGTGGAGCAGTGGCTGATGCTTAAGGGCCACAAGAGGATTCCCCTACTAACTTCTTTCAAAATATTTTTTTACCTCCTTGTATGATTTGGAAGTATTATGTATTTTTGATATAAATAGAGTCAAAGAATCAGTTTGTGAATATTTTCATCTTTACAGACATCACCAGATATTTATCTACAAAATATAATGAAATACAACTTAAACTATCTACCTATCTATCTATCTATCTATCTATCTATCTATCTATCTATCTATCTATCTATTTATCTATCTATCTATCTATCCATCTATCTATCTATCTATCTATTTATCTATCTATCTATCCATCTATCTATCTATCTATCCATCCATCCATCTATCTATCTATCTATCTATCTATCTATCTATCTATATATATATATATATATATATATATGTACTTATTTACAAATATTGTGATGTTTTACAGAAAATAATGATAACTGATCAGGAAAATACTGACTGCAACTTTGTTGTCAATGTTATGTATTTTTTGTTTCCATTTATAAAGACGTCATATCAGTTAAAAGTATTTGAATAATTCTGTCACCATGCACTTTGTAAGATCAAGATATTGTATGTCTTGGAGTTTATTTATTATTTATCTATTTGTTTGTTTATTTATTTATTCTGAATATTATAAGAGGATATACAAATAGTACTCTTCTTTGCATAAGTAGAGAACAAAATGCCCACATCTGCCCTCTCGGTTCTTGAAAATGAGCAAATTCTTCAACTCTTGTAAGCCTTCTGAGCTCCTAAGTTCGCAGAAGAAGTTAAATAGAAACAAAAGATTAAAGAGTCAAATAGGAGAAATATTGGATGTGCCTGTTGAGCCAAAATTTCAACCGGCAAAAAAAATTAATTAATTATTCATAAGTGATATGAAATACTGGATTAGAAACTCAAAGTAAAAAAAACAATTTGGATTTCGGTAACAAATGTAAATGTACTACAACCTCGATAAGAGGGATGAAAACAGCTTTTGATGTGATTATTAGATGGCATCAAGGAGGAGAAGAACCTCCATCTATTTTTTATTGTTACTTTGATTGTGTTCTCAAAGTAGCAGCAAATAAGATGGATAAAACTTTTTCAATCGATAGGGTATACCATTTCACCACGAAATTTCGCATTTATGTGGCAATGGAAACCAACGAAGAAATGGAAGACTCCATGGTTGGGAGATAAGATCGATGGATTTCATATCCAGATGATGGTGTAGTACATTGAAAAACAGTAGAAGAAGCAGAGAAATTACTTATTATTGTCAATGACACATATAACAGATTTGGCCAGACCATCAGATTTCATAAAACTAAAACTCAAGTTTTCAATAACGAAAATCTCACAAATCTGTTTAGTTTCTTCAATATTGGAACAGAGAAGATTGAGAATCTTGAACGTTTCATACACCTAGGAAAAGTAATTTTTACTGAAACAAATACTTGCTTGACTGAAAGCAGGATCGGAAAAGCGACGAGAAAGTCTTCTGATTTCAAATCAGTGCTATGTGATACAAAGGTAAATTTGCAAAAACGACGGAAAATAATTTTTTCCATTCATTCCATTCTTTTCCAGACATGCTTCCATTATAATGGAAGCATGTGTAAGATGAAGGCTAACGTTTGGAACAGCTGCATGGTTTTCAAATAAACAGGAAATGAAAAAACTTTAGAGAGCTGTAACCAATTCCTGCGTAAAGGAAGATGGCTTGAGGGAGCTGTAACCAATTCCTGCGTAAAGGAAGATGGCAGCGAAGACATTTTGTTGGATGAAATGAAATTGACGAAGAAATGAGTTATGCCTTTGCATACTTAAAGGAGCAAATTAGGAGTATCCTTAAAACAACAACACTTTGAAACTTCACGTATAATAAATATCTTAAATACAATGGACATAACTGCCGTGGTTAAAACACTAATCGAACAAGGATAATATTATAATTATTTACAAACCCTCAAAAAACGTATTGTCGTAATCCCTGGGTAAAGATATCAGAACTTCTTCAAATATTAATTGTTTAGACTTGAAAATAACACAGTCAAAAAATGAAGTTGCTGGGTTAATACAGACAGGTTTTAACTTATCTCTGTGATGACAGCGTTTATTCCTGAAGAAAACCCACAGGACAGGACAGAACGAAAAACGAAGTCAGAGGGATAAAAGATGCATTCTCGAGAAAGTCCTTGGCACCTATTGTAGTGTTTTAGTTGCCTTTAAAATCAGCATGATTTCAGAAACAGGTGTCATACCATGTATAGTTAAAGTAAAGGAAGTTTAGCACAACTACTCTGGTAATAAATTATCATTTTTTATTTTGATAAAAATTGTCAAAAGGGATACCCAACTTGCGATTGATCTTTGGTAATTTCTAGTTGTTTCAGTTGTTTCTTAGTTTCCCCAAAGGGATTCATTAAAATCACCCTTTTTTGTAAAGAAACAGTTCATACGTTCAATTTCAAATGAGAGCTTCATAGAATTTCACATAAAATTTCAGTGAATTACAGCAAGATTGTAGATTTAGCGGGGTGCGCTAGTTGTCATAATGGTAAGAGAGCAGCAAGCGTCCCTGTGACACAAATCCCCCCCCCTTTTTTCCCTGCCAAGTTTTTAATATCAAGATTTTGCAAAATCAAATTCTTGTTAAAGTTTATTGTTTAAAGTTCATTTTCACAGTGTTAAACCTGTAACTATACAAGATACGACCTTGTTTCGACATGATATTAAATCATATAAGTAGCTAAAATGTGACATATGGTGCCGAAGACTTTCTCAAGAAATTATAATTTCTTTCTCTGACTTCGTTTTGCGTATTACTCATGAAAAATCAATGGACAGTTTCTGACAGGCTAAAATGTCTTCCTACTGATTTTTCCCTGATTTGTATGGAATACAGGGCTCCAATGCAATGCTTTGTGCGGGATAAAGTTCTAGCAGTATGCCCAAAATTGAAATGAACAGTGTTAAAAGTTTGGGAGGTCACAATCCAGATAAATCTTCTGCATAAAGGCTTGAAATAAAACAATTCGGCCCTGAAACATCGTATACCACACCAAATGGAATGAAAAGATTTTCGTTCCACTGGCATTCAAAGTATGACTAAATCTCAGGTTACAGTGAAACCAACGAAGTCTACCACTTTCTTCTCTTTGGAGCAAAGCAAGGAAAGAAACCCCGATTGGCATAAGCGATTAAACGCACCTATCACAAGTGGTGACGAGTCACAAAAGATGCGTTGTTAACGTGAGATATTGCTTACAACTTGTTTAAGCACCAGGAAAAATTAGGGGAACTTAGTAAGTTAGTATTTTTACGAAATATAGGTATTTGTATATATTTGCAATAACAACAGTAATTGAATGAATAAAATTTGATGACTTATAAAGGAGTTTTTGACAAGTGTTTATTGACATTTGATTTGAAGATGTCCATCTTGTAGTCCTCCGGGAAGCAATCTTGTGGCAAAGTGTTCCACAGATAGGAGGTTCTTGGAAAGAAACTCTTTTCATGGAAATTCCGTTTGATGTTTGGCACATGGTATTTGAATTTATTTGCAATAACAACAAAGTTACCTCAGTGGTGTACTTTATATTCTTTTGTTTATATTATGATCCAGCTAAACTATTTGAAAAGAATATAGTTTTACTATCAACAAAGTACTGTTTCCTAGGTGAACCTAATTTGTGCTTTAAAAATGTGATAAAAATAGAAAGAAAATAAGAAGCAAAGCTATTCAGCAAAGTCAAGCTTAAAAGTCAAGACATTTATTGCAGTTGACTTTGTTCTGATAGGATTACTGAAACGACTTCAATTATATAACTTAAAATATTTGAAGAATAGCTGGCTTAAAATGGCACTAAAGTGAAACACACCTTACCCCATCCCACCCTCATTTTTTGCATACTGCAAAACGCTAGAGAAGAGCGCAAAATTTGTCCGGCAAAGCCAAGGTCCAAGTATCTTATCTTATCATAAACAAGTATGTATTGATATTATAATATTACTCTTAATAGATAGTAACGACGGTTAGAATAGGATTATATCATTGATAAATTCCTTACTAATCGTATTTGTGCTGTTTTACACATAGCAGAGTCATGATGACTTCCACTGACTCCGGATGCCTCCCACATCAATTGTGAAACACAACGAAAAAGTAGAAAAGAATCGGTATATCTTATCCAGAATTACGGACTGCAAAACCTATTCAGGACCATTTGATTTAGCATTAAGAAGCCACTATGCAAGCAGCACTTTTATTGACCCAGGAGTATTTTTTGGCTTGGTAAAGTTTACAGGAGCTTTGGATTATGTGTTGTCTAAACATTTAAATTCTGGACTATTTTTTGCCTAAAGTACATATTAAATCTCCCAAAGGATCACTATCTTGTCGCAATTGGGAGGCTTGCGTGCTTTGTTGATTCTGAGAGCTATACTAGCTGAAGACTTGTGCTCTTTGTAGGGCCACCCAAGCCAGACAGGTCGAATGGGAAAAGCCAGACTAATGTGATCCCTGGTCCTCCAGGCTGGAGGGGGGTAGGGTTAGGTTAGGTTAGGTTAGGTTAGGGGGTTGTTTGGGTTAACAACCCACTCATGTAAAAAAAGCCATATTACAGAAACTTGAGACATCAATACTCACGAATATCAGGGACTGGCGGAGATCGCCAACGATGGCATTTTGACGAGGTTGGGACAAAGACTTCGGGAAGCTCAGCGTCCGATGGGATCTTTTGCTAACCCCCCAAAGTCCATTAACATCGGACATTGGAATGTAAGATCTATTTATAAGACTGGAGCAGCAGCACAGATCGCACAGGAGATGGAGTAACTGATTGGACATCCTTGGAATCAGCGAGTGCAGATGGATGAAAGCGGGTAAGATGAAGTTGGCCACCGGACAAACACTGACCTACAGCGGCGATGAAGAACTGCATGAAGGAGGGGTTGCCATTATGATCAGCCAGCAAGCAGTAAAATCCTTGTTAGAGTGGGCACCAATAAGCAAGAGGATCATAACAGCGAGATTCTACTCGAAATATTAGAGAATGACTGCTATTCAAGTCCACGCGCCTCATAAGGAAAAAGAAGTTTCAGAAAAAGACCAATTCTACAATGATCTCCAAGAAAATGTTGATTGGTGCAATAAAAATGACATGATAATCATAATGGGAGACCTGAACACCGAAGTTGGAAGCGACAACAGTGATCATGAGAAAACGATGGGTATACACGGACTTAGACTACAGAATGATAATGGGGAAAGGTTGTGCGAGTTTTGTCAAATGATTGGTAATAACGGAAACACTTTTTGTTCACAAAAACGCTCACAAAGCTACCTGGGTGTCGCCAGATGGGAGCAAAAAGAAACATATCTACCACCTTTTGATAAGTGGACATTGGAGATCATCAGTGCTTGACTGCCGTGTGCAGAGGGCTACTGATATCAACAGTGATCACTACTTGGTGAGGCCCCGCATCAAGGTACGTCACAGCTCACACAGAGATATGAAGACGATCAAGCCCAGACTTGATGTGGAACGCCTTGAAGACGAAGAAACGAAAATGAAGTCTTGCGAGGCAGTGAAGAAAATACTGGAAGAAAACAGGAACAATGAAAGCCGAGACTTGGAGGAAGTGTGGGAACATAAGGAGAATGCCTATTTCAAGTCAGCGGAAGAGCTGATTGGTTTCAGGAAGGGAAAGAACAAGCCATGGATACGAGAGCAAACCTGGAGACTAATAGATGAGAGGAAAGCAATCAAGACCAGAATTGATAGTACACGTTCAGAGAGGATTAAAGACAGACTGAAGCAACAATATAAAGAGAAATATCATCATAGTGTGAGGGACTACAAGAGGAAGTGGGTGCAAGAAAAAGCAGAAAGGGCCGATAATGCAGCACAATATGGAAGACAGAAAGAATTGTATTGAATAGTGAAGCAACTCACCGGACAGCAGCAGTCAAGAACAAGAATGGAGATCTGCTGAAGAGTAAAGAAGCCAGATTAGAAAGATGGAAAGAGCGTTTCCATGACGTTCTCAACAGAGAGGCACCAACTGAACTAGCAGAAAATGACACCGAACAAACAGAAGACCTTGACATATATCAGTGGAACTGCCTGCAATTGAACAAATTAAAGCGGCAGTGAATGCGTTGAAAATGGGAAGTCCCCTGGAGTGGACCATATCACTGCAGAGTTGCTTAAGGCCGACGTTTCTATGACGAGCAGAGATGAAGGAAGTTTTTGACCTTATTTGGGAAAATGCAAGAGTTCCAACAGAATGGAACAAGGGTCTTATATGCAAGATCCCCAAGAACGGGAACCTACAAGAATGTGGGAACTGGCGAGGAATTACTCTACTACCACTGGCCAGCAAACCGCTTGGCAAGATTATCATCAGCAGGATACAAAAAGAAGTTGAAGCAAGTCTCAGGAAGGAACAGGCAAGCTTTAGAAATGGCAGAGGAACAGTCAACCTGATCTTCATTCTTAGGAATACACCAGAACAAGCGAATCAATGGAATGGCACTCTTTACATCCATTTTGTTGATTTTGAAAAGGCATTCGACTCCATCCACCGTGATAGTTTTTGGAGGATAATGAGACAGTACAGAATTCCCAAAAAGCTTATAGAAATGGTCAAAGCACCATACGAAGACTTCCAGTGCTGTGTAACCGACGAAAATGAGACAACTGATTGGTTCGCAGTGAGGACTGGAGTGAAGCAGGGATGCTGCATGTCAGGATTTCTGTTCCTCTTGGGAATCGACTGGGTGATGCGAAGAACACTAGACGGCGAAAGAACAGGTATCCGCTGGAATTTTAATACAATGCTGGAAGATCTCGACTTTGCGGATGACATCGCCCTCCTATCATCAACAATGCAACACCCACAGCGCAAAACTAACAAATTGGAAGGCAATGAAGCGAAAATTGAACTCAAGCTGAATGAAAAGAAATGCCAAGTCATGAAAATGAACAGCAATAGTGACAGTAAATTGAAGGTTAAAGAGTGAAGTGGAGGAAGTAGACAGTTTCACATATCTAGGAGCGACCGTTAACATAGATGGAGGTATGACAGCAGATATTAGAAAGAGAATTGCTCTGGTAAGTGCACAAATAAAGAGACTGTCCGACATATGGAAAGCAAGAGACATCAGTCATAAGACAAAAGCTTCACTGTTTAGGAGTCTCATCTTGTCCGTGCTGCTATGAATGTGAAACCTGGAAAGTAACCAAGAAGGAAGAAGCTAAGCTGGATAGTTTTCAAACCAAATGCCTGAGAAAAATCTTCCAAGGTCCATTTGCAGCAACATACCAACAACAAAATAGTGTTGCAGATGGCATCAACGGAGAAGGTTAGTACAGGGATTAGGAGGCGTCGGTGGAATTGGCTAGGTCACGTGTTAAAGAAGGACCCGATAGACGACTGTGCTGTTGCCCTCGGATGGACACTAGAAGGACGAGAGAAAAGAGGTCGGCCGAAAACAACGTGGCGCAGAATGGTTGAAATAGAGCGCAACAAAGCAGGCTGGAGCACGTGGAACGCAACACGCCGTGCAGCTGCAGACTGATATGAGGGGAGGAGTGATGTCAGAGCCATATGTGCTTCCTGGCATGGAGAGGATTAAGGTTAAGGAGAGGCATATTAAAAATTATATGTTTACCCAGTGCTTCTTTACAACTAGAAAACATGGACAATACAACATTTTCCAAGTGAAAAGATCATCAGTTTTAAGATTTTGGCATCCAGAAGAATGTCATTGGTTTTCTAATGGGTGTGATTCATCCAACTTAACCACGAAGATCCTAGGAAAATGACAATAAAGATTTCTTGGCAATGAGGTACTTAAACAGAAGCATGAACACTTGGAATTTACAAACAATAAGAAAGGATAAAAGCAGCAGAAAAAAACAAACCAGACCTAAAACAGTTACTGAACAGCAACGTAAGCGTTTTGGGGTTCATTCAAGCTGCATACAACCTCACACTCGACAAACCTTTTCTCTAGATTCCAGTATACCTTGGTTGAGTGAGTCAAGGGTTAGATCCTGTTGGTTATTAAACAGCTTGTATTTGCTTTTTAATTCCACCTGGAAGCTTTCACGTCTAAACGAGGTTGCCTTTGGACGGCTCTCTTGGTTTTCCTAAGCTTTAGCTTAACTCTTGTTACGAACAGGGCATCCTCATTATTAATGTCAGCCCGTCTCATAGCTTGAACATGTTGCCTGCTACCCCTCGGTCTCTTGTTGGTGAGTGTGTGGTCAGTCTGGATCTTAGTATGACAATCAGATGAATTCCAGGTCCATTTGTGCATGTCTGTTGAAAAACAGTGCCATCAATGACTAAGGTGCTCTCATCACACAGCTCAATAAAATGCTCTCGGTAGTTGTTTCTCCTTAAACAACGATCGACTCCCATATTAAATTCCTTATCTGTTTTACCACTTCCTACCTTTCCAGTGAGATCGACAGAAAACAAGTAAGGCATCATGCACTGGGGTGTTCTCAAACGCCTCCTGTAGCCGGTCATAAAAAGACTCCTTATTTGCATCCTCTGCAACTTCAGTATCTGCGTAACAGACGATAAATGTAAGCTTTGTATATGAGGAGTTCAGTCTCAGTGGCACGAGTCTCTCATTGATGGGTCATCATTCCAGCATTTTTCTTTTGTGTATTTTCATTCATAACCATGGGCACCTCTCTGTCGTACTGACCGTCATTAAAGCGCCATGTGGTGATTACCAGCTAGTTACCGGATTTCAGTCCCTCTTCATTTCACTCCGCAAACACAAGTTGCAATATTCCATCTATCCAACCACTTGAGCCAGCCGATCGAGCTGGTGCAGGGTTCTAAAATTTCAGCACCCCACTCGTCGTGTAGTCTTGGGTGAAAGAGCATTTACCATTGGTCTGTCAGCCAATGTCAGGTTTGTGTGCCAGTCATCATCCTGCCAATATTTTTGCCTGTGTTCGTTCTTCCATCCGTTATCTCTGGTCTTGTTTTCTGTAGCTCTTTGAATTTTTACATGGGTGGATCGATAACCCAATGCACAACCTTCCTCCTTTTTCATCTAGGCTTAGGATCGGCTATGATGGAGTTTATCTTAGTTACTAACTCATTTATACTTAGAAACCTGAACTGAGGAAGGTTTTGAAATATACTGAAACATGCACAATTAACGGCTTGTCTCAGTACACACACACACACACACATATATATATATACACATATAGACCACACATATATATATAATACATATATATAATCATACTCTATATATATATACACAAAGTTATACCACCCGTTTTATGTTGGCTCCCTTTAGCCATGAAAGATGTATTAAGAAGTAAAAATTTCACAATTTAAAAATTTTAACAAATTTCTGGTCGCACAACCATTTTCTTCACACATTGTGGTATTTTTTCGTCACAAAGAATCACCAAAACCGTTCTCTACTTTTTTCCCCAAGACTAGATCCTGTTGTTGATTTCCACCTCGAAACCTAGATCACTCCCTGGATGCTTCTCGCTTGAGCTTGATAGCTTCTGCATCACTTTGGATTACACCCTTAAATGTCCTGAAGATGTATCAAGTGTTTACTGTTAGAAACAAAATTCAATACCATAATAGCATGCTACTTTTTATCTTGGTTTCCTATCTAGGTAACCTTACTGTCTCGAGAAAAAATAGTAAAAAAAACAAACATACTTTGTGTCTTTCCACTCATCGAAACTGAAGGAAAATGTTCGTTTTTCCCCGTTAGTTTGATACGGGAAGAAACAAGGCTTACAGTTTTTGTGGAAGCAACTTTCAAGACTTCCTCTGAATCCGTACTTTATAAAAAATACTTTGAAGATTCTGCATATTATCGAAATATTTAATAAATTCATATCTTCTTTTCGTAAAGGTGACAAACATACATTTACTTTTGGTTTCGTAATCACTTATGAAAAAGTCTGCGAAAAAATTGTTCTATTTGTTCCAAATGTTTTCGGTTTCTAAAGATTTCGACCTTTAGGTCCAGCTTGCGCTTTTCACTTAAGAGAATAAGGGGAGAGGAGGATGGGGGAGGGGGAGGGGGCAGGGGGTAAAAGTAGCTAACAAGAATCTAAACAATGATAGTTTGTCAAAAGAATAAGGCAATTTATTGAACACAATTTGAAATAAGAAGGTAAAATACAAAGGAGCTGGAATATTCATACAATATAAACCAGCAGGTACAAATCAAAAAGATGAACAGAAAAAGTCAAATACACTGCTTCTACTGACATGAATTGTACAAATATTACAGATGATTTACAAATATTTTCAGTATCTGACATGTTAAAAAGCTTGTCTTTTATTATTTTCAAGCGGTATCTAAATCTGAACATACCTTATTTCAATGAATTATTGTCCTCTTATTTCAGTTGTTAGTACTTGAAGAATTCCTTAAATAAATTTTTCTTTCAGAAGCATTTCAAATAACTGTGCATACTATTGGGGCACAACGCAACCCTGACGTCCCCTATACCTGTTGGGTGCGTCTCTTGGGACTTTTAAAACTGGTCATTAAATCTGATTGTTTCTTTGAATGACACTTTCTCTGTTTTAATAGCTTTCTATAACTTTATTTTTTTATATCCCTTTATAGTATTTCATATTAAGTTGTCAGGTATATTTTGCGTACACTTAAGCAACACAAACGCAAAGATCTTTTCCCAAGTTACTAACGAATTTAATAAACGACAACTCAATGCTTGGTGGAATGTCAAAGAATTCAACAACTGGAAAAAACCAGTCCTTCTTTAACGTTAGTCATTGACGTTTTCACAAGCATCTATCCAGTCACTGTAAACATCAACAGGTTCTGAAAGATCTGAAATCCGGAGGTTAAGGAATTTAAAGCAGCATTAAGCAATGTTTAAAAGTGGATCCATGGCTTAATAGTCACCGCAGTTGCACGGGGACTTTACAAAAAGAAAAAGACACAGGTTGGTAGCAGGAGGAGGATCCAGCCAAGAAATCCTCACTGGTGCAACAAATTTCCTGTGAAAAGCAACAACTGGGCACTATAACCAAGGGGTTCAACATTTAATTTACCAAACGGGTAAGAGCATAAAAGATTTGCAAAGAGAAAATGCCATTGTTTGGTGTCAGAGAGGGGCCCAGCCAAGAAATTCCTCAGCCACACCAGGGTTCCTTTACAGGGCACTGTCTGTGCCCCGAATCTTGGAAAAAATGACATGCAAAACAATGGGAAAGTCAGTGGCAAGTCAGTGATATCAGAAAGGAAGAATCCTTGCAATATAAATCTTAAAATGTTTTCTTTAATATGCCATTTAACTGCAGAATAAAACCATGCCCATTTGAACTTACATTTTTTACTTTAATGGCAGGCCTGAAACAATTTGTTATCTCCAGCTAGGCAAGTCAGGTCAGTGCAAAATAGGGCACTCTTTAGAAAATTGTTTGTTACATATACAGTGGGAGTGTTAACATGATACACCTAGAATGTGTTGGCATCAATTACCTTTTCGTCAAATAAAAAAATAAATATAAAATTGCATGAGAAGCACTGTCCTTGACCTATTCACCATAGCAACTGCACCGCGAAACGAAAAACTTTCAAATCGACACAAACACTTCCTGACACACCCACCTTCATAATAACATAACTCCCAACTTGACCAATCTCACCATACAGAAATTATCAGCTCATTCTGGGAATGCATTGATCACACCTCATACTTTGGATTAAAGGTACTTGAACATCTTGCCTTCGTTACTGTCATAAAAAGTCACAGAAGTCATAAAAGAGCACACTGTATTGCAAAAAAAAGTTAGGTAACTCTGCTCTTGGGACACAAGTCCCTGTTAAGAAAATTACTGGGGAAAAAAATGAAACAGAAAGCATGTAAGATTGAGAAAGTTGGAAAAGGAAGAATGGTGAAGTAAGTGCAAGAAAGAACAAGAAAAAGCAAAAATGAGAAACAAAAAGCCAAAACAAAACTGGCAAGAAATAAGAACAGTCTTTGAAACCTGACATTTACATGAAGTAATTGTTTAACAGGAGCAATACAGGAGCAAAAGATGAAACAGAAACTACAGACTTCTTACCAAGAAGGGTTTGGTCATGGGTACAACTTTTGATTACCAAATTTCCATAGGTTAACTGAAAGCTTTCACAATGTCAATATTTAAAGACACCACAAGACATTCCAATTCTTCTCCCAAGGTTGACAATTCATCCACCACTACTAAATGGGCACTAATGGTATTACTGAAAAATTACAGGTTTATACAAGTCTATTAGTTGGCAATGCAATCAATAGCAGCATTGGGGGATTGTTATTTAACAACAACAACAAAAAAGGACAATTACATGAAGTAAAGTGTATGAATCCACATTCCATTAAAGAAAAGTTTGGGGGTCTTATTTAAGCTTGTTTTTAAAACCACTCTCTTAACTTTAAAAAAAAGCTTATGACTCATCACATAACCAACATTTACCATCTTTTATACTCTTACGATTTATGCTCAACATCCAAATAAGAGCCACCAAAATATCACTGATTCAGTCTAAGGTCATCATTATCACAAACTCAAAGGTGGATCTTCAGTAAGTTCAAATTTCTGAAAAGGATACATGTAATAGCTGTCTGAAAATCTTCTGAACAAACTTGGCATGATATGTGTCCAGTGTTACGTACTCTATCCCTAAAATGAAAAGGTGATGTCCTGTCAAACTGTTGTCAAAAACTGACTTTGTCAAACTGTCTATTTAACCTTTTTTCCCCTTCTGCTCTTAAAAATTCTTTATTATTCAGTAGAAAAAGGTGAAAATACCTGTCACATTTCTTGAGTAGATAAAAATGTTTTCAAACATTAACATGAAAAAATCTTTTTAGAATAAGAAAAGGCAGAAATATTTTTTAACTTCAGGATGATCAATTCCAGGTAGAATAAGGGGGCATAGCCAAGAGCACTGGCTTGCATGGAGATGGCTAGTTAAATTTCTATTACATAAGCTTAACACATCATCAACATCATCACCATCATCACCAACAAAAACACAGATTAAAACAATAATGTTATTTGTAGCATTAGGATTTTCTCCAGTTTAAAATTGTCTTGGGTATAGCAGTAAACCATACCAGTGATCTACAATTTTAACCCACTTAGGACATGACATAATTAAAAGTGCATACTAAACAATGGGCATAAAATAAGATGCTGGAAATTACGTCATGGGTATGCACTTATAATGAACAACTGCAGTTCTCCTGTACATCATAGACTATTAAAACTATACATTTTCTGAAAGTAAAATGAATTATGAATGCAATAAGATCAAAATAAAGACTCTACCTTGATTCTGCTGGCTGCAGTACTCAAAAGAATAATCCACATTTAAGGGATTTTTTTATTTTGGGATTCATACAAGAGTCCATTTATTGGAGGAGATTGATAGTGGGGACCTACTTTTTATCTACATTCCTATTTGGATGGCTTTGTTGTTTCCTATTAGTTTAATATTGAATCGCCTTCCGAAAGAGAATCTTCACTGGTATCAGTTGCAAAGACATCGTCGTTGTTGTGGCTCTCGTTGTCACTCATTTTGAAAGCAAAACTCAGTGAAATCGATCGAAAAACAAGGCAAATGGCAGAACTCGGCTTGGATGATACAGGAAGTGGGGCTACAAAGCTTCTGATTGGCTAAAACTAATCACATGGGCTGGTCAACTGCGTTTTGGCAGAAGATTCAAACTGAGCCACGATCGTGGCCTTTCGTCCTCAACCGGCAAAGCCACGATCGTGGCTCATGGTGGCCAGGGGGTTAAGTGTTTGTCAGTCCTGGGGACTATGAAGTCATCTTTATATCAAATTCACTTCTAGGTTTGTTTTAAATCTGCAGTGACACCTCTCAGGATCCAACCTTTGGATTAAAATTATTTAAGGAGGTAATCCTATCTTTCACTCCTAAAAATTCATATTATGAGACCAACATGGATGACACTGACCAATGGCTGCTAGTATGTTTGAACTTTTAGTAAGCTATAAGGAACAGCATGTTGCATTAGAGGATGAGACATTTATAACAACCAAAAAATAAAGGGAACCTTTTCTTATGACCTGGGAAAATTATTTAAAGTCTGTTTGTGGAAACTCAGTAAACATTAAAATGTCTTTTTACTTAAATATCTGGGGGTTGAGGTTTTGAACTGGTAAAATTAACTTTACTGAAACAATATTAAGTTGGTACTTTATTGACCAGAAATAGTATCCACATGTTTTACGATTAACTGCCTACAATAAATATTTTTCAAAAACATGTTTCAGCAGTACATTGGTAGTGATGCTTCAAACAATTAGAGAAGCTAAAAATGGTCATTTTGAAATCATAATGTGTGTCATGTATTCAGGATCAACTGAATATGGCAGGTTTCATGGTAATAAGATGTTTTGTTGGTTATGTTAAATGTGTTTTCATTACCTACTCATTGCCTTGTTTTTCCTATTTGTTTTTTCATGCAGAAGAAATAAACCCAGTCTCTTGGTTACAATCATTAACTGCCTTGTATTTGACAATTTATTTTTGATGATGCCTGTGTGTGAATAGTAAATGGCTGGAATGAATACCGTGAAACCTGCCACATATATATATATAGCTCACTGCACATGCGTAGTTTGAGCACTCTGACAGGATCCCACAATAACTTCTTAAGCTGTGTTTGCTCCGACAACATGGCCTCAGAGTTATGTCTCAGAAGCTCTGTGCTGCACTGATGAACCCACAAAGGGCAAAACAGTACTGTCTGTAGATTGAGTATATATATATACATAAACAAACCACTTCATTTCTTCCCAAAAATCATCAGGCACTGTACTTTCATCCTGCTTTCTTAAAGCATGCTTTAATACAACATGACCTACATGTCTCTCTTCAAAATCTTTACAACCTTCCCTGATTTTTCTCCTCCACTGGAGATAGTCTGCAGTAATCACTTCCCAATTATTCAAATTGATCTCCAGTAGTTTCAAATTGCTTTTCGTAACATCCTTAAAGGCTTTTTTTGTGTTGTGATGTGGGCTTTTCCCTTTGAATAACTCACCATAAAACAGCTGTTTGCGGAGTTGTTTGTTATATTTATGCATTAGGTTCAATCAATACATCAAAACGAGCAGCTTACTGAATGACATTTTAAATTGGAATGACAAAACTGACATGTGCAGACATAACAAACCAAACCCATTACAAGCAATACCGAATCAAATTATACAATAATGCTCTCAATGTCATGTAAATTACACGAACACTACATCGTTCATCTTTCATCCTGACAAGGAGTCTGGTCCAGCACATCTGATTTTGCATGATCCACATCTCAATGCTGGTGCTGTTGGGTTGTTCAAGGACTGCAGTATCAGCTGTGAAAGTATTCCAACTGATGTTACAGATTGTCCTGATACAATTTTGATGAAACCTTTTCAAAAGCTTGAGATGAGATGAAGTTGATGGAAGGTAATCATGTGAGCTGTTGAATTCTAGCTGAATAGTGAATAAAATTTACTTGCATTGTTTATTAAGTACCTATATAAGTAAAGTCTGATACAACATCTCATGTTGACATTTACAATTTCAAAAAAATGGTTTTCATCATGGAAACAAACCTGAAATAAACAAACCAAACCTGCTGAGGAATAAAAAAAATAAAGTTTGAATAAAGTCATCCTAACAAGACTGTGGCAATTTGAGAACTCTGAGAAAAGACTTCTAGTATACAGTATTAAATAAACAATAAGTGGTACAAAACTTAAAAAATCACTATTAAAATAATGTATATTTTGGTTTATAGCAATTTTGCTGCTACTCCACTTGGCCAAAGGTGCCAGAATAAAAAAGCTGTGACCACATGTTTTTCATTAAATACTGAAAACAAAGACAACATTAAGAAAGCCTGTCATAGGGCAACCTAATTCAACGTAAGTAATTAATTCATTATGCAGAAGTCTTGCATTTGAAAAATGGACATGGAAAATAAAAACCTGAGAGGTTTTTGCAGCATCAGCCTACAATAGCCTAATGTAGTTTGTAAAAAAAATGTTATTCTTGCCAATTCATTTGGGCATATCATCCCAATCACACATGTGCCTGTACCTTCCACAGATTGATGATGTCCCTTTCAAATCAAGAACATGTGATGTGAAAAACTGACAGAAAAGAAAATAATGAAAAAAAAGAAATGGACAAGAAGTTGTTGTCTTCTGGTAAGTTCAGCCTTAATTGTATAACTGGGATGATATGTTCAAGGATATGAGCCACAGAAAAAAATGGCACAGTCAAGTGAAAGATAAGGTTGAAAAATAAAGTGGTTAAGAGCATGGTGCCAGTGGCTCAAGTAGAAGAACAAGTTGCCATAAAACCCATCAGCTGTTGGAAGATGGCCATTTCATGGACTTAATATTATTCATATTAGTTTCAGAATTATATTGGGCATGTCATCTTATGCATGAAGCAATCAGAAATAGGCAACAGTGCAATATCTTTTAAAACTATGTAAGGAATTTTAATGTTGTAATTATATGATGCAATATTGCATCCTCCAGGCTATACGTAATGAGTGACTTTGACTTTTTACTTCTGTATGATACATTCATGAATATCCATGCCAATAGTATGAATATTTTTATTCAAAAACCAAAGTTCTATTACTTTCTATGGCTTGAAAAATTACCATGGAGGTACATTACTTTTCAACATTTGACCTGCATTGATCTCAATCACTGATGTGTTTTCCACAATAACCACACACCTTGGTACCACCTCTATACAAATTCTTAGTTACAAAATAGAAGCTCTATAACCATTAATATTTTAAATACCCCTGACACACCCACTCATTATTTAACTGTGCAAGTAAAACTCTTTTAGGAAGGTTTCATGTTGTGTAATACACAGGTTCTTCAAACTGCTGCATATTACTTCTTATTACTAATATAATAAGACTTGTCTTCAAAAATTTGGTTTTCTATTAAATACAGATGTTAATAGCAACAAAAGACAAATGGTTTCAAAAACAAGAAAGAAAGCATGGTGTGTGGCTTGTGCCTGTGCGCTAAAAATTAGGTCCATCATTATCAAATACTTATTTTTGACCTTATTTCCTCACTACCCTGGTATCACTAATGCTTTTGTCATATTAGTTTTCCTATTTTGTAGGAAAACATTGAACAACATAAGTACAATGCTACAGCAACGTGTCCCATGGCACATCCTTAAATGGGGAAAGAACAGGGAAAATGTTTTGCAAATTTGCTGCAATACAAATATCTAAAAAGCTTATGGGGTACGAGGGTACTCAATTCAATTGGGCAATTTCAGTTAGCTGGTGGCCAAATTTGTCACAAAAATTGTAAGAACACTAGAGGTACCAGTTTGCACTTTAGTGCCTACTGACAAGATAGTCATTTGCTAAGACGCCCACTGAAAAAGCCAATATCTGTTGGATTGTCGATAATTAATTAGTTGGCAATATTTATTTTTAACTGTACAAACAAAACCCAGCTTTTTTAAGTTACAAAAAGAATGAAGTTAATAATGACTGAACTTACATTTTCACTTCACACGATCTTTCATGATTACAAAATGGGCAGTTAAACATTGTTTCAAGTGTGCCAACCATTTTCTTTTTTGGAGGTGCTTTTCTTTTTGATCTTCTACGTCCCATTTTACAAGAAAGTACACTTTTTTAATGAGAAAAAGGAAGAATTGCTTTACTTCACCACTCTTGTTTTGATGTTTTGCCAGCCATGTGCCGTTATTTGTTTTGGGTGGTCAGCGGATTTACAAACCATAGGGAACCAGAGGTATTGAAGAAAGAAATACATTCAGGAACAGTGAAGAAATCCAGCATCAATTTTGTTTGTTTGTTCGTTCGTTTGTTTTGGTAAAAATATCTGTCCATAAATAAAAATACCCCCACTGAAAGCAGCAAAAAGAAAAGCTATCTATAAAAAGGGCCATTTCCAAGGATCCCAAGAAACCCCCAAAATTCTTTTCATTATGGTTCTTAAGATATACACCACAGAAAAAACCCACAATAAAACACAATAAGTACAAATTTAAAAATCTAAGCATAAAAATATCACAAAACTCATTCCTCTTCTTTTCCTTCAGGCTCTTCCCAGCTCAGAGGTCGCCACAGAAAACCTTCCTTTTTCACAGGCCCCTATGCATCGCGTTAACACCCTATCTCTCTTTCGCTCGCCTTCATACTATTGTAGTATTTCTCTTTAGCCTCTCTCTTTATGTGTGTCTCGTCCCTGGTGCTTCGTCCTGGGTACTGGATTTCATTTACTCTTCCTCTCTCATTTTCACATCATCGTGCCACCTCAACTTACCCTTGGCCAACCTCCTTGCGATCCCTCCAACTCCAATAAAATTTCTCTAACCGTAACGTTCCTGATCATACCTGGTTACCCCAAGCCACCAGCGTAACATGAACATCTCTTACACGTTCTTTACCTTTTCAAGCTGTTAGTCATTGGCACCGTTGCCATTCCATACGTCAAGGGAGGTCTGATAATGGATTTTTACAACTTTCCTTGACCTTCGCTAACACTCTATGCTTACAAAGCACTCCAGCCACCTTCTGCCAACTAGTTCAACCAAGTTGTAGTCTTTCCCCTATCACTCTATCACTTTCACCGTCAGTCTGTAGCATCGAACAAAGAAACTTCACTTTAACTTTTACTGTTCGGGCACGTCATCCACACCTGCTTTTTCGGAGGTGAATCCAACTATTTGTTGCTCCCTCCACTTCTCCAATTCCCTTCCTGTCTTACACCTTTTCTCAATAATCAGTATGGGGTTTTCAGCAAACATCATGTTGAATGGGCTCTCTCTTTCCACAATTGTCATCATAAAGAGTGAGAAAAGTAGATCCCCCAGTGTTTATCTCTGATGCAGAGCTATATCGACTTTGAAGGGCTGACTCCTCCTCGAGGCACACTTTAGCACAGACTTGCAGCCTATCCTGGAAGTAGTTGACATACTTCTCCGACACAAGCTTTCGTTATATTCAGCACCACACGTCTGTCCTTGTCACCAGATTGTATGCGGATATCTCAATATGATATCTAAATAATAATAATAATAAAATAATAATGATAATAATAATAATAATAATAATAATAATAATAATAATAATAATGGCGTGGGTTGACTATAAAAAGGCTTACGACATGGTCCCGCATTCGTGGATTATTGAGAGTTTAGAGCTGGCACAAGTTTCGGGTAATGTAATTTCTTTCGTAAAGAAGACAATGAGCAGTTGGAAAACGGAGTTGACATCTGCAGGTGAAAAATTAGGTCGTGTCAACATCAGAAGAGGCATCTTCAAAGGAGACAGCCTTTCTCCTTTACTATTTGTCATATGTATGATGCCGATTACAGATGTTTTAAAACAGACAAAAGCTGGGTATATATTGAAAGGGGGAGATTTGAAGATCAATCACTTATTCTTTATGGATGACCTTAAAGTCTATGGAAAGAATGAAAAGGAAATCGATGGATTATTATCATCGGTGGAAATGATAAGTAAAGATATTGGGATGGAGTTTGGGATTAAGAAATGTGGGGTT
>RDPX01000126.1:693137-727239 GCA_003991215.1 Morbakka virulenta
AATAATAATAATAATAATAATAATAATAATATGGGAGATGAAACAAGTTACTGTGATCCCAATTGTGGTAGGAGCGTGGGGTGCTGTCAGTAAAAACGTTGAAAAATTTGTAAGAGATATAGGGTTCTGCATGAAAATTGAACACGCACAGAAAACATCTTTGTTAGGAACAGCGCGGATATTAAGACGTGTACTTGACTGCTAAATCCAAAGGAGAAGGAATGTGTGGTTGCCCATACAACTTGTTGTTGTACGTGATCACATATAAAATAACCGAGAAGAAAGATCAATCTCGAGATCTTGAATTCATAATAATAATAATAATAATAATAATAATAATAATAATAATAATAATAAAAATGATAACGATAATAAAAGGCAAAGTGTAGCACCTGTTACCCTTCTCCAAGACCTTGAAAATCCGAGTTGACGTACGGCGGAGTTAAGTCTGTCTGCGTGGACATACCGGGTGGACATGAGGTACCAAGTGGTATCTTGGCATAATGGTTAAGATGCAACCCCTCTATTACACTATATAATACTTTTTCACAAAATATTGCCTTTAAGGGGAAATATACATTTTATATTGTATCACCCTCAAAATTGCAAACTTTTGTTAAAAGCCTGCCGTCGGAAGTAATATTTATTGATGTTATTCACTTGGTAAATAATATTTAACAGCCCAGTCTAATTTTTATCGTAACTATTACTAATAGACTTTGCATAGATATATTGCATGCTAAACCTATCAATTTTTGGCTGCCCTATGCACATTGATTTCCTCGAAATTCTGATCGACAACTCCACAAAGAGATTAATGAAAATGTTGCAAAGGGAAAAGTCGGCAAGCATGTGAATCAAACTGGAGGTGACGAAAAGTCTGCTTTTTTTTCGAATGAGACGCCTCAATTTTAAAGGAATATTATCAAGATCACAAAAGAGAAGATAAGCAGTCGCCTAAATATACCTGGAATTGAAGATAAATCTTGGACATTTGATCTCTCTTGTATGAGACCGCCTCAATCACAAAGTAAATAATGTCACAGAATGAAATTCAACAGTCAGCCTAAACAAAGGGTCATATTTAATTAAGTAGCTCTACCCTGACACTTCATTCTTACTCAGAAAATAACTAGTCGTGGTTGCAAAAACCATGTTGATGCGTTTTGCTATATATGTGGAGAGTTTATGAGAGCTAGAAGTAGAAGGTATTACTTGAAAAGTTGTGACAACTTATGCAAAACAGACAAGTTGCATTTTGGGATTGCTGTAGGAGACCAGGATAAGTCATGAGCATCACATTACGTATGTTAAACTTGTTCATAAACTCTTGAAGGTTGAAATTTTCTACTGTTACATGAGCACAAAGTTATGTATTTTGCAAATTAGGTATCTACACATTTAAGGAATCCAATATATATTTCTAAAAACTACACGTGTATGTTTCACTTTTCTGCTCTTGGTTAAGAAAAAAACAGAAAGTTAATTCCTAGTCCTCTCGTTGGTTTAAAAGGTGATTGTATAATACCATACTTACCTACAAAATACCGAGATGCAAGCCTCGAATCTTTATGTCGCTTTTTACTTTTTCTTTACTATAATTTCATTGTTTTTCAGGCTGGTTTAGAGGACAAAATAGAAAGATGAAGTTTGCCATCCCAAGAATTTGGAGAGAACCAAAAGATCACCTGGAGAACTGCTATCTCTGTTTGGTAGATGCCTCTGCATTGAAGAAAGATCGCAGTAGAGTGAAGTATCTTGGCATTTCATCGTCAATTGCTCCTGTACCACACTCAGATTCCCTTCCTGTAACAGTTCCTGAGATAAAGCCTACTTCTACTTCCTCGTCAGCCAGTAGCAGTGCAGAAAGTACTGGAGATGACAAAGAACTAGATCCAGAGTACAAAGAAACTAATACCACTCCATATTATCCCAATCAAAATTACATGAAGGATTTAATTCGTGATCTAGAATTAAAGAAGTCGAACGCGGAGCTGCTGCCATCCAGAATGAAGCAAAGGAATCTTCTTCCTGAAGCTGTCAAGGTAACAAAGAAAAAGACATTGTCGTTTGCACAAATGTTTTATTAATCCGATGGAATATGTTATTGTACTAATGTTGAAAGCCTCTTTGACGCGTTGGGGTTACATTTAGATACATCTCAATGGCGTCTATAAATAGATAGCTCGAGTAGAGGTTTAAAAGCTGTATTACTCCAAAATGGTAGTGAATATTTATCCTTGCCCCTAGCGCACTCAGTTGTGCACAAAGAAACCTACGAAAGTGTAAAACTGTTATTAACTATGTTAAAGTATATAGTTGGGGTGTGATTGAAGATTTCAAGATTGTGGCATTTTTAATGGATTTGCAGGGAGGTTTCACAAAGCACCATTGCTACTTGTGTTTGTGGGATAGCAGAGATACGCAGCTGCATTACAGTGGTCATGCTTGGCCTCTACACCGTTGGGAGAGAAAATGTTAAGTGGGAGCCACCAGTTCCTCAGTAACGAGTTTTAATGCGGCATCTTCACACAAAGCTAGGTCTAATAAAGCAATTCGTCAAGGCTTTGGATAAAGATTCCAAAGCATTCACGTTTCCACAAGCAGTGTTACCCTCGTTTTCAGAAGCCAAGATTGAAGCAGGAGTTTTTGTTGGACTACTACTGGATATAAGAATAAGAAACCACCACTTAATCCATCTCATTGTGGTGATCAAACATTTGTTGCACACTTATCTGATATTTTTCCATCAGAAGGTTGAAGTTCTAGGGTTGCGTTAATTATCAAGTATTGGATCATGCGAATTTCATCTTCGTCTAAGAATGTTTTCAAGGTATGAGTTAGTTCACTCCGCAGGATGGTGTCAAATGCGCTACTCATGTCGATTCTGGTGATATATATCTCTTCTTGAAATTTCTCTATCCTTGCTACTTGGAACCTATGCATCCATACTATGTCAGAAGCACTTCTTTTGGATCGATAAGCTAACTTAGCTAATGAGAGGCATAATTCTACTTTAGGGTGTTTTCATGCTAAAACTATAGTAGGCTTTACTTTGTGAATCATTGATAGCAGAATGGCTGGATGCTCAGTTGGTTACATGATCCTGCTCTTTCTTTGGTTTTGGAAGTCAAGCCGAAGTTAAAGAACACCTAAATAATTTGAAGCGTGATCGTTGGCTTGAAACCGTGGAACAGATAGATATGACTCACTCTAGCCGAAAGGCGTGGACCGTCCTAAAGCGCCTTACTGGGGAAGGGAAACCAACTAAACAGTGTCCTGTGAGGGCCAACGCCATCGCAAATGTCTTCGTAGCAACTGAAAAATTCCCTGGTGCTGATAAAGAGCTTGAAAAGACGGTTAAAGCCACAACCTCAAAATTGATGAGCTCACCAACAGCTAACATGAACTTGTCCGCTGATTTTACTGATGACGAACTCGAACTAGTTTTCAAGAAGATGAAGCCTAACAAAGCTGCCGGTGCAGATAAAATATACCCAGAGCACCTTCTTAAGTTGGGCCCAGATGCCCCGTGGGTGAAAGAATTTCTGTCCCACTGCGTTTCTCCCTGCAAACCCCCAACCTTTTGGAGAAGAGCTAAGGTCATCGCAATCCCCAAACCTGGAAAAGAAACGAATGATCCTAAAGCATACCGTCCCATATCACTATTATCAGTAGTCTATAAACTCCTTGAACGACTAATTCTAAACCGAATTGTCCCTATCGTAGATGGCCAGCTCCCTCAACAGCAGGCGGGGTTTCGAACAAACCGCTCGACCCTCGACCGTGTGGCCTCCTTGGTCACAGACATAGAACATCCATTCGACAAAAAGGAACGAATGGGCCTAGTTCTCGACGATCTGTCTGCGGCGTATGACACTGTTTGGCACCCCGGCCTAAAACTGAAGCTCCTCTCCACTATCCCAGACAGAAAACTTGTGACTTTCATCATGGAAATGATAACCAACAGGTCTTTCAGACTTACCAGCCCCCGTGGTGAAACAAGCAGGACAAAGCTCCTGTATAATGGTGTCCCACAGGGCTCGGTGCTAGCCCCTTTTTGTTCAATATTTATATTGCTGACATGCCACCAACAATTGCAGAAAAATACATGTATGCAGATGATCTCGCTTTGTCACTCTTTCACCTAAACAACAATGATGCTGAAGCCAAGCTCAGGGTTACCGTTGATGGGAAAGACTTACCTTTTGAAAAACATCTGAAGTACCTTGGCATCACTCTTGACAGAAGACTCACCTTCAAGTGTCATATAGACAAACTTGTTGGTAAAGTCTCCTCAAGAGTTGCTGCACTGAAAAGAATTGCCGGAACATCATGGCGATCTGACTTTACGACCCTTAGATCATCCACACTTGCACTAGTACATGCTCCAGCTGAATGCTGCCTACTGGTATGGATGAGGAGTGCACTCACCCAAAAGTTAGACAGTGTTCTAAACTCTGCCCTGAGACTCACCAACACCAAACACCAAACATCTCCGTAGTAGAAACCCTCTCCCTCTACAACTCAGAGCGATAAAGCACAAAGCAGATGGGCTACCCCAGCGGTCTGTCAAGCTGTAAGATGGTTGGATGAATGGGAGAATGCAACCACCCCACTACGATACTATGTCCCCGCACCAAGTACCCACCCGGCCGGGCACAAGCTCCCAAGAAAGAGCTGGGCAAACTTCAACAGGCTGAGGTCGTGCCAATGCGGGGATAGCAACCTAGCAACCACTGAGTGATGAGCTTCAGCAATGGCTGCAGATGATGGAATGGTAGAGAAGTCATACGAAAGAAGAAGGAAGTGCAGCTAGTTTTCCCTTGTTTGAATTAATGACCTCATGCTTGCTGAAGATATTGTTAATAACATATTGTATTGATGTAATGATAAAGTATACTTCTGGATGATTACTGACACATTTGTTACTTTTGTCGCATGGCGGTGTTTCATGAGACTGAATGTTTCAATTGCTTTGCAACCTCAAGCTTTTGCCCTTTGCCGCAGGTGACACAGGGATTCTGTAATCTCGCCTCGTTCTAAAGCCACATTTCTCAGTCTCCTTCTCGAGTTTATTAATGAGGAATATTTCAAACAACACACAGGTCGTGGAGTGGTGAAATTTGGTTACTAATCAGTGTAATGTATTTTGTGATGGTGTATTGAGTAAGTTAGAGAGGGTTACTGTGTATAGTTTTGCTAACAGATACTCGGAAAAATGTTAAATAGTCAATCAGATGTTACAGGTTAGTCATTTAAACTGTTGACAGTGTTTTATTAGCTTTAACAGTGAGAATTGTGTTAAATCATCAGTTCCCATTTCCGAATTTCATTACATTTACATTTGTGAGTTTAATGGTACGATACAATCTTAATGCAGAAAATCCATCGAAATTGTAGATAATTTATATATTTATAAAATGTATGCACAGCATGCTTTTTAAATTTCTGTATCAACACGCACACATGCGGACATACATACGTACATACATACGTAAAAGGGACCATTATGGAAATAAGGCCAGTTTGACCTTTTAATGTTATCCCTGCCACTTCAATTAGGGGTGATCTGTCATTATTTTTATTTTAACTCAAATTGTAATATTTTTATGCAACATTCTTTTTAGTATTAATTTATACAAAAATTTGTAAATTAACTTTAAATTGTAATTTATTGACTTTCTAGGCCTTTCTTTTTTTTTTAAAACATTTGTAAACATTTTTCATTTTATGTTTGTGGCAAATAAAAACTTACTTACTTACTTACTTATACCTTCATACATACATTCATATATGGTTGAGAAGCAAACAAGACACTTAGTCACTAAGCGCTTGGACCTGTGAAGGAAAGACAAACAATATAGTTAAGCCAAAAGATAGGTCATTAGAGGTTATCTCAGACTTCAAAATATTGAAGTCGTCCGTAGAAAAAGGCCCCAAGAACCAAAAGGTTACACCAATTAGCTGTCTGAGGAAAAAAGTACCTTCATAGAAATATTACAACCAGAAACAACAACTGGACGAGGATGAATATTTCGAGAGAAGTGAGTCATGAGATGCAACAAGTTGAGCTGGTACCAATGAGAAAGCTCACCAAGGTTACCTATATTTTATCATTGATACACCATTCAGAGAACTTAATAATGACAGACAAAAGCCTAATAGGTTGATATTTGCCAGGATCAGATGAATCATCTGCATTCCTGGAGTCAGTGCTAAGATTTTTAACTTTCTAGGAAGATGAAAAACAAGTTTTCGATAGGCAATGATAGAAAAGTATGGAGAACAAAGATGAAAGGGAAAAAATTCCCCAATAAGAACATAAAGTCTCTGAAGGTCAACATCCTAATGCTTCATAAGGTCCTTCATGGAGGCAGAGAAAATATCTGAGAAATGGAAGTGTGGCTTTTAGTGAATTTTCTTAAAAATGACCACTCAGACCACTGCATGAACTGAAAAGGTATGGCCCTCTTAGTGCTTAAAAGGAAGACCTACAGGGTCATTTTGTACAGAAGTATCATGTAGTTTTAAAAGAAGTTAAAAAAAGAGCAAGGTGGTTTTCTTTGTTGTAAACCAGTATTGATTAAATATTTGCCCAGAAACTGGGCATCAAGCAGTCTAGTGTTTGAACTTTGGACTCTATGCAATGTTTGTTTTTTTGTACTAGTGAGTCACTACACTTTTCTTTCTTTTTCTTTTTCAGTCGACTTTTCCCATCAGGGGTCGTCAGAGTGAATGCTTTTTCTCCATCTTATTTGATCCTGTGCCACCTCCTTTGTCAAGCCTCTTGCTGCCATATCGTCCTTGATGTTATCGGTCCATCTACGCTTTGGTAATCCTCTTCTTCTTCATCCCGGGAGGTTCATTCGCAAACATTTCTTTCCCACGAACTCCTCATCTCTCCATTCAATGTGTCCAAACCACCTCAGGCGGGCCTCTTGTAACTTCACTGAAACTTCCCCAGCAACAACCCCTTTCCTGATCTCTTCATTTCTAACCCTGTCCATTCTCATTACGCCGAATGCCCACTGTAGCATTCGCATCTCTGCTACGTCAAACTGACTTTCTTGACTCTTGGTTAGCGGCACTGTTTTCATTCCATACAGCATTGCTGGCCTGACCATGGTCTTATACATCTTGGCCTTCAACTTCTTTGGCACATACTTGTTGCATAGCACACCAGTAGCCTTCCTCCCCTCCAGTTATTCCACCCAGCCTGAATATGCTTCTTCACCTCTTTTTCACTTCCTCCATCACTCTAAATTGTGGAGCCAAGATACTTAAACTCCTCAACCTCAGGGACATCCACGTCATCGATCTTGATTGGTGGTTGGTCAGCTTTTTTGTTCATGGACAAATACTCTGTCTTTGATCTGCTTATCTTCAACCCCCTCCTTTCCAATTGGTCCCTCCAATGGTCCAGCTCTCTGTTGGCAGCCACCTTTTCCTCATTTACAAGTACCACATCATCAGCAAACATCATGTTGTATGGGCAGTTCCTTCTCATGTCGTCGGTCAGTTTGTCCATGACTATGGCAAACAGCAGGGGACTTAGTGCAGACCCTTGGTGCAGTCCCACTTTGACCTTGAATGGCTCTGTCATCCCCACCGCACAATGCACCACAGTCTCCAAGTCTGTGTACATATCCTGTACTGCTCTCATGTACTTCTCGCTTACTCCCTTGCTCCTAAGGCAGTACCAAAGTTCTTCTCTTGGCACTCTGTCATAGGCCCTTTCCAAGTCAATAAAGATACAATGCAGCTCCTCCTGTCCTTCTCTGTACTTCTCTGCTACAGTTCTCAAAGCAAATATGGGGTCCACTGTGCTTCTACTTGGCATGAATCCAAACTGCTGCTCACTTATCCTTACTTCATTCCTGATCCTCCCATCAATCACCCTTTCCCAAAGCTTCATTGTGTGACTCAGGAGCTTGATGCCTCGGTAATTTAAACATTCCTGTACATCTCCCTTGTTCTTGAATATGGGTATGAGTGTGCTTTCCCTCCATTCATCTGGCATTTTCGCTGTCGCTAAGATGCTGTTGAACAGTGACACAAGGAACTCCACCCCTTTCTCCCCTAGAACTTTGCTGTGTTTAGTTTCTTTTTCCTCTGCACAGCTTCCTAAACTTCCTTGGACCACCACCAAGTTTCCTTGTCCTTTTTCTGCCTTCCTGTACTCCTCCCAAACACTGCTTCTGCCACACCCCAAATGGCTCCTGCTGTTTCTTCCCAGTCGACAGGCTGGGAAGGCTCCCACATCGCTTTGCAATTCAGCTAGGAATCTGGCTGCCAGCTCCTTGTCCTGCAGTTTCCACCACCTTATTATTGCCTGCTTCTTTCTTGTCTTCTTTGGCCTCACCATCAGCTTCAGGGTACACACCACGGGTCTATGTTGGGTTGTTACACACTCACCAGGTACTACTTTGCAAATCCATTACTTCCTTCAAATGTCTCCTTCAGCAAAGGATGTAATCAATCTGGGTGATGGTGTTCCCACTGAAATATGTTGCTCTATGTTGGTCTGCTTTCTGGAAGAATGTATTAGCAATTGCAAGATCACTACACATCAAGGTTAAAAGGCACTCAATGACTTTGAGATAGCTTTTAACTGCCTCCATTATGAAATTTTGTAGAGAACACCTCTTTCATATGATATGATCAAGAGAAAACAAGAAACATCACCCACAGAAAATTAATGGTTTTGGATGTAAATTTCTTTGTGGTTAAGAGACCACTTAAAGCTTTCAGGTGAAAACTTGTGCTAAACAAGGGTGCATTTTGTCACCACTGTTCTTTGTCTTAGTCTTGGGGTAAGTTATGCTTGATGTCAGAAGACAGAAAAAAGGAATCTAGTGAATGCTTACATCAATACTAGAAGATGTAGATTTTGCTGGAGATTTCAGTAGTGGCAATGGGACATATTGAGGTTAAGCAGAA
Organism: Morbakka virulenta; assembly: GCA_003991215.1. Lineage (NCBI taxonomy): Eukaryota > Metazoa > Cnidaria > Cubozoa > Carybdeida > Carukiidae > Morbakka > Morbakka virulenta. The sequence continues at coordinate 702,081 of RDPX01000126.1, forward strand.
AATGGAGTGTCCAGGCAAAGATGGAAAGAAGGTCAGCCTAAACAAAATGTTGCAATTGTAATAGCTGGAACTGTAATATCTTAACATAAAGCCTATACAATGGAGAGGATTTGGAATTGTAAAAAGTGAAAAATATTTGTACATTGAACTAGATTCAAACCATCACCTATGGTTGTCATGCTCTACCAACTGAGGTGTTGGTACTAAGCCCTTACCAGTGCATTTTGCAACTGTAAATTTCACTCAAGTGTGATGTTCTTTCCCCAAATCCTTATTGCTAGACATCTCATTCCAGTCAAGCATATAGGGCCTAGCTTCCCACAGAATGACAACTCCCCTTCCAAGGTCAGATCTACTGACCCCAGCATACATTAAGGCCAAGGTAATTGTGAAAATAAAGTAATATAGAAGAAGATGATTTAAAATTATTAAAAAGTGAAATTTGTGTGCACTAAACTGGAAATAACACATTTCATGCATATTTTTACTTTTTTTGCAATCAAATTATGATAAGTAGTAAATATGTTTCATTGGAACTTACTTTTAAGATTTCAATTAACATTTCTTTGATGTGCAAGACGAAATACTTATTTTTGTGTGATTATTCATTTTTTTTGGCCTTGATTCCAAATAATTCCCAGCTGAATGACTGTATATTATGTATCAAAACAGCCCAAGTTGTACAGTTTATCAACCATTTCCAAATCTTTGATTTCCAAGCTGGGCTCAGTTATTTCATGACTGGTACTACCATTGATTAGTGATTTCCGTATGGAATTTTTAGAAGCAAGCTTGTTGATTTTTTCAATAAGGCAGGTTGACAATATGTTTCCTAATGATTTATTTATTTATGAATATTTATACAGGATAAAAGCTTCAGTTACTTACATATTTACATAAATACTGTTATCAATGTTTGTCCTGTCAATGTTTGAGTGTATTTAAAGGGCACTTCCCCCTGTAAGCATTTATACTGTTTCCTAATTGTAGTTCATCTGTAATTATTATTTTTTTTAATGCAGGTCTCCTCAAGCGATTAACAAACAAGACAGATAATCAAAGAGTTGGCTGCAAAAAATGTGGTTTTGGTAAGTATATTGGATTTTGTAACTATCTGGGGGATGCCATCAACTTGCACCTGAAAAGCATAGGTGGTTTGAACTTGTGGCCTCAACAATCTGATAATGAATGACATACTAGTTTTATAATCATAGTATTAATTGGTTTGTTTGTGTATACTTTTATTCAGTTCATATTTTGGTGAATATACAGATAAACAAAAATATGAAGCAAATGAAAGCCTCTAGTAATTCCAAGTTTCAAACTCATAGAGGACCATTTGGACTCTTTATAAAAATTTGAAATATGATAGTAGAATGTATAAGGGAAATTATAAAAATTGATCAGTTTCTTGTAATTTAGTAATATCTAGTATGAGGTAAGATGAATTGTAGATTGATCATGATGATGGTGATTATTCTAGGGCATACTCTTTGTCTTTAATTCCTTAGTAATGTACCTCTTCAATCTCCAGCAAGTGGTGAACATTGCCTGTTCAGACCACTTACAGCCAGGCCCCTTGTTTATGTATCTTGTCATCTGTGGTGGTTATTACAAAAATATAAGGTTTTAACTTCTTATGTCTTTATTTTGGTACCTCATGTTGTTAGTGGGCATGATAATGCCCTGACACAGAGATCACAAATACTTTTTTTTCTCAATGACATTGTTTTTGTGGCTTTGGTTATCCATACATCACATCTGTAAACATAAAGCTAAGTGCAGTTGGGCTTTGGTCAAGTGGTTTCCTATAAGTCCAAATCTCACTGCTACACATAGATACACCCAAGATATAATTGTTTAAACATCATTTTGTAGATTCTTGACTGATATCTGAACATGTACTTTTTCTGGATTACCAAACGCTGTGTCATTTTTTTACAGCATTCAATTGAAACAGAGGCAAGGAATGTACTGTTGTTATTGAGATACTGTAGTCTACATGTTGGTAATGCCAAAATGATTGACCATCAGTAAAACATACAGTTTTCTCAAATGAATTTGCTTCAATTTACAATGCATTTAACAGTAGAGAATAAAGAATGTACCATTGTCAGATACCTTTATTAATTTTGAATTGATTTGTGTTAGTACTTCTAGGTCAAGGATGTGAAGGGACCTAGAATTAAGCCAATATTTTCTACAGCATATGACTATAGAATCAAATATGAATTAAATAGAATTAAATATTACTTTAGAGTCAAATATGACTTCAGAGCCAAATACAATGATAGAGTCAAATTTTGGTTAGTAAAGCTTTTCTTTGGTCGGGAGGTTCCAGATTCAATTCCCTGAATGATCAATAACTCTTGGAACCTTACAGCAACAAAAAGCCATTGGTTGGTGTTAGGGAGGGAGACCAGCCAATAAATTTCTCACTGCCACAACAAAGTCATACTGTAGAGCATTGTCTGAGCCTAGAATCTGGGGAAAATGACATTAAAAGCAATAGAAATAAGTATATAAAGTCAAATGTGACTATAGATTCAAATTCATCAATTTCTTGAAACTGTTGTAGTTTCTCATTGAGATTCTAATGGTAGTAAAGTAAGGTTGCCTACATGACCATTACCATATAAATTTTCCAGGGTATACCAATTATCATTTTCATAAAGCTTTTCTCACACAATGCAGCAGGAATAGGCAAAATGACTGCTTACAGCAGTAGTTTAAAGCTTCATTCTTAGGTCTAATTCTGTGAAGGAATTCACACAAGCAAATGGCTAATAATGATATGAGTAAACCAATAGTATATTCTTAGTTTACCTCATAAAACTATTTCAGCATTAAAAATTGTCTTGAAAATTCTGAACTTTTTGGACTTAGAGGAAACCACAGATGTAAACCCATTATCATGTCTTGAATCATAAGCCTTTTCCAAGCTACATTTCAAGAGATACTTCTCTCAAAGTCCAGCTACTGAAATGAGTAGGTATAGCTGTTTTATACTTTGGCAGAGTAAACCTATGTATAGACAGGGATCAAATTGTTTTGAGGAGTGCCACCATAACTATGTATGGTGGTACTTCTCAAAATATACTGTTGATGTGATTGCTGTGCTGTAGGAAATGGATTGTTACTTTATTTTTCTTTTTTTCTTGTTTATTTCCTTGCCTATAATCCTTTTATTTTCCCAGTCAAAGGAATGATCTTGTTTCAGTGTTCTTGATGGGAATAAATCATCATGTTTACCCATGAATCTCCAAAGACACCATATGACAATATGTCAATTAGAAAGACACTGAACAATCTCAATAGCTTGACCTCACATGACACCTAGGTTAAGGGAACTGATACAGAACTTACTTTTATGATGTTGTTCTTTGAGTAATGGATTGAAAATGTATGGAATTGAAAATTAATGATGATAAACTTGAAGTGGTTGAGTCATTTTTCTATCTTGGAGACAGCATTTGCCCAGGAGGAACATTTGAGAGCTGCACTATACAGAGATGCAGAATAGCACGGGGAAAGTTTCATGAATTGTTGCCCTTATTGACCAACAAAGGTATCTCCTTGCAGAATTGTGAAGTTGTGTACCAAAGCTGTATCCACATTGCAATCCTACATGCAAGTGAGTGCTGGCCACTGAGGGCTGAATGTATACACAGTGCTGATCAGGAATGAACAAGTGATGCTTTGGTGGATCTGCAATGTAAAGGCAACAGAATGAGCTGGCATTGCAACACTACTTTATGCTCCACATACCATCCCTTCATGTGACTCTTCATGAAAAACACTTGCATTGGTTTGGACAAATCAAGAGGAGTGAGTCATGGACAAAGAAATTGCTGGAATTTGAAGCAGATGGTACATCAAGCAGGGGTAGACCCCAGAAAAACTGGGAGGCCGCAATAAAGCAAGTTTTAAAGGCCTGGGATCTTAATGAAGCTGACGTTGGTCTCTGAACCAAATGGTGAACAGACCTGCGAGCAGCTGTCAAAAGGCATACCTGTGTGGGCCATGGAGACATGCTGACTGGATAGTGAGTGAGTGAGTGAGTGAACATCAGTCAGCATCCCTATTGACAATATCAATGAAGAGTTTGCTCTTGTAATTAAATAAATTAATTTAGTATAGCTATCAATTTCTGTTTGAAACTTATTTTTATGACTAAATGGCTTCACAATGCAAAAGTTTTTGCAGGCTAGAATACCAAGTGTATTTCAGAAGCAACATCTTACTGAAGGAGCCTGATCAATGAAAGCCATTACAAAAATCTCATCTGACTAGATAAGAGAAACAACTGAAATGCATAAGGTGATGACCTAACAACCTAAGATAAATATGTATTTTGAATAAAGACAAAAGCATTCTTGATCTCCAGAGCTCAACCTAGATGAACAATTAATTTATGAGAAGAAATAGCAGATATCCAAACTTGTTTATAATAAGTGCAGTCTCATCTTGTTTACCATGTGTCTAACATTTGACTTGTTTATATGCTTACATGCAAACCTAGAAATTATTAACTGTACATATGCAACACAACTACTCAACAAGGACTAGTCTTTTGAGAATTATGGAGTGCCCAACTTGTGTCATATTAAATTTTAAGTATGTAGCCATCCACTGTGTTCCTGATAATCATCGTGAAATATGTAAAACTTTGAGTTGCACAAATTATGTATATATATATATATATGTGTGTGTGTGTGTGTGTGTGTGTGTGTGTGTGCAGGCTGATAAAATAATATTTATGTATTTGTTTTTGTTTTTTCAGCATTGTTTATGAAAATTATCATCTCCTTTAGTTTTTTAACCACATGAATCATGGTTGGATGTGTTGCCTTGCATTTCTTCTTTTAATGGAATGTGTCCTCCGCACTTTTGTACTCATTCATTTTATTACTTATGTAATTGATCTGTCTATGGTATTGTACAATAATATGTATAAATATAGATTGTTCAGACACATTCTTTTACTTTGGATACATCCCTAGATCGTACAAGAAAGATGGTGGTGTGCATTGGGCATACCAGCTATATATTGACACATCTATAAGTAGCAAGAGAACAGATGTCAAATCTAGGCTCAGACCTAAAATGAGTGGAATTTTTTTAAGTATATTTTTTAGAATTATTTATTAGGCCACCAAATCCATTTGCCTGAATAGCATAGAATGAATAAAGAATATATTTTGTATTAGAAAGAGATTTACCAAAATGTTTTTTGCTATATTTCCTCGTATTTATGTTGTTCATCTGGGCATTTTTTCTTGATTAGCTGGCCATTTAACGTATCAGTGCTATAATACAATGCGAACAAATCCGCAAGGAGAGGTTTTGGTTGATGTCAGTAGCACCTCTACTGACACGGAAGATGATATTGATGTTATAGCAGAGAAAATGAAAAAACAGAAGGAAAATGGTAAGACCTCTTGTGTGATTTTGAAATGTTAACCAGCTTGTAAGGGCATTCCGTTTTTTGAAAAGAATTATTGCTTTCTTATGGTCAACCCCAGCATTTTAGGCCTGATAATCAGAATAAACACTTGAGGAGCCGTGGCTTAATGGTAAGTGTAGTTGCACCGTGAACAAGAGGTTTCGGGTTCGATTCCCGGAGCAGGCGAAAATAATTTGTAACTTTACAAAAAAGAAAGCCATTTGTTGTCGTAAGGAAGGGCATCCGGTCAAGAAATTCCTCATTGCCAAAACTAAAGTCCCTGTGAAGGGCACCGTCTGAGCCCCAGTTACTGGGGATAAATGACGTTACAACCACAAAAAAACCCCTAATGAACACATCTGCCTAAGAAACATTGCTAAATGTTAACCCTGTTTGTTTATATCTAACAGTCGAAATAAACAACCCCCTCAGATAAGGAGGATACGTGAAATGCACACTGGATTTAATAGTAATTTACAGAAGGTTGACTTTGTTAGAACTGTAATCTCACAGACGAACAGCACACATGGATTCAGTGGAATATGATTTGAAGAAGACTGACTTTTTGTCGAGAGCTTTTTTAGTGGTACTCGACTGTACGAAGACGCCAAAATAAGAAAATGCAAGTCAAGGGAATTTTTTTCAACACAGAAAACGATGAGAAGAGGGAGGAATCCTCCCACTTTTTGTGACTAGCTGTCTAAAACATATGATCATACTCAAATTTCCTGTTGTCTGCAAAGATGAGGTGATAAAATTTGGATATGAATTGCCTCCAATTCTCCTAAATGGAAGAGGGATCACCCAATTACTTTGAACTGTTTTAGCTTGAAATTTCTTAATATATTGATTACTTTCAAACGTTTTATATATCTTTTATCGGTGACGTAGAGATGTTATGGTCTAGGAAATTTCTTTTTCAGGCATTTATGAAAAATGAAACTTTATGAGGAAAGGTGCCCACTACTAAACGCCAAACCGCTTTCACGTCAAATACAATAAACTCCGCGGCGTTTGTTGGAGGAAACACAGTAACTAGAGTATTCACTGCATATTTTGTGTTGCTGTGTCATGTAATTATATTAAAGGGAGATATATAAAGTGAGATGNCACCCAATTACTTTGAAGTGTTTTAGGTTGAAATTTCTTAATATATTGATTACTTTCAAACGTTTTATATATCTTTTATCGGTGACGTAGAGATGTTATGGTCTAGGAAATTTCTTTTTCAGGCATTTATGAAAAATGAAACTTTATGAGGAAAGGTGCCCACTACTAAACGCCAAACCGCTTTTACGTCAAATACAATAAACTCCGCGGCGTTTGTTGGAGGAAACACAGTAACTAGAGTATTCACTGCATATTTTGTGTTGCTGTGTCATGTAATTATATTAAAGGGAGATATATAAAGTGAGATGCATCGTAAAAACTGAAATACAATATGGCAATCCAAGTGTTTTTGATGATGTAGTTTTATCTGCAAACTTTCAGGAATTTCAAGAGAGGCTAACGCTACTAAATACGAGAGGAAAGAAAGAAAGGTGATATGAACCTCAATGAAAGGAAAATGAAAGTCACGTTTAAGAAATAATATAAACGTGAAATTAAAGTAAGTGTAAGTGTTGAAGTGGTAGCCCAAAACTGCGTTTATCTCAAACAGTACGAAATACGAAGCAAGATGGTTCCAAAAGGGAATCTGTGGAATAGTAACCCTAGGATAGAGGAGTTTAGGGAAAAACAGACATAAAATTAAGGACAGAAAAAATATATTTGTGGACAGTTTGGCCATTAACTTGAAGTGATACAAATAAATGTAGAAAAAGCAATGTTTAGATACATGGAAAAGTGACAGTTTTTAAAAAATGTTATTTTATTGAAGGAAGTTGCTCCTAGCGGGGCTTGCAGACCACTGACACTTAAGGTATAAGATTGAATGATTAGATTGAGTGATTTAATAACTTTGCAAAAGATTGTTGCTATCAAGAAATTTAAAGTGTTTCAAGTGATAGTAAGTTGGAAAGCACGAAGAAAGAAGAGAAGGAAAGAGAGCTTAGAAGGTCTGGAAAAGAAGGGAAAAGAGAAAGGAACGAATAGATAAGAGAAAGGGTAGGAGTGCAAGTTGTTACAGAAAGAGTGTATAGATAAAAGTGGAAGTAGGCTAAATTTTAGGAAGACTGTATGACCGAATACAGGCTGGGGTTGTCATTTAGTGGATGCCTTTTGATAAAAAGAAAAAGAGGGAAAACTTAAAAAAGGATTGAGGAACCAGACTGCAAAGAGAAAAGAAATCAGATGAACAGATGAAGTAAAAGACAAAATGAAGCAGAGATGGAGGTTTGGGAAAGACCTTCTGCCCGCATTGACCTAATTGGATGATGATGGTGAAGGTGGTGATGATGATATGATGATATGATGAAAATCTAAATAGTTATTTGGTTAAAATTGTACTGCACAAGATTTAATATTTTGTCTTTATAGAAGAGGAAAGCGTAAAGAAAAATGCAAAAAAGAAAAAAAAGAAACACAGAAGTAAAAAGTCAAGGTTTGTTAATTCCTTTTTGTTTAAATGTCAGTTTTTGGTGATTGTTATTTGTGACATAGTGTGTAAGATACAGTGACTGACAGGTCAATTATTTCCGCTCATATGAACTTTAAAAGATTTTTTGGAAAGCAAAATAACTCAAATTTTGATATTCCAAGTTAACAATTAAAAAATATGCGAAGCTAGCAGAAAGCAATGTATTTTTTATCACTGTTATATCTCTCACCTTGGTTGCCAAAGAAAGCCATGCATTGCATGAAAAATAACTGTCTCTCAGTGCGCCGTCGTTTCCAATTTTCAGTTATCGCCAATAATAGAAAACACTTAGGTAGTTTATTTCTTGCTTTTATTCGCAAATGAATTGTGAAAACTATAAGAATGCTTATAAACGATTACTAGTACACAACTTAATAATCGTTATAAAAATAACGTTCAATTTGGTCGGTAGCTGTTTCGCAGACACTGGTTTGGACCAAAGGCGCCAGAATAAGAAAACTGAAAGGAAGTATGTCTTTTATTTAATAATGCAAACAAAAATTGAACAAATCGTACAAATTATAGAGTTCCCAAAACCCTATTATTCCTTATTATACCCCCAAATGTGCCCATTATATCTCAAACTACTCTAAATAGGACTGGTTTCTAGGTTAATTTGAAAGTTAAATTACCAAGGCAGTTTCTGATTGCTATCGTTACCAAAAGTTTCTTTTACCTCGCTAGAAAATCACGTGTTCAAATAAACCTCTGCCAGTTTTTGAATTTAATTGTATGAATGATAATCCATGTATTTTTATTGCAAAGAAATTTAAATGGAGATTGTATTGCTTAAAAATCTCGCTGCTTTCAGAGTAGCTATAAAGACTATAAGAATGATTATTTTTTCAGAAATATGAAACGAGAAATGAATGCAGGAATACCACGTGTTCAAGTAAAGCCCAATCATTTCTTGAATTTGAATACCACGTGTTCAAGTAAAGCCCAATCAATTCTTGAATTTGAATACCACGTGTTCAAGTAAAGCCCAGTCAGTTCTTGAATTTGAATACCACGTGTTCAAGTAAAGCCCAATCAGTTCTTGAATTTGAATACCACGTGTTCAAGTAAAGCCCAGTCAGTTCTTGAATGTGAATACCACGTGTTCATGTAAAGCCCAATCAGTTCTTGCACTNATTGCTATCGTTACCAAAAGTTTCTTTTACCTCGCTAGAAAATCACGTGTTCTAATAAACCTCTGCCAGTTTTTGAATTTAATTGTATGAATGATAATCCATGTATTTTTATTGCAAAGAAATTTAAATGGAGATTGTATTGCTTAAAAATCTCGCTGCTTTCAGAGTAGCTATAAAGACTATAAGAATGATTATTTTTTCAGAATATGAAACGAGAAATGAATGCAGGAATACCACGTGTTCAAGTAAAGCCCAATCATTTCTTGAATTTGAATACCACGTGTTCAAGTAAAGCCCAATCAGTTCTTGAATTTGAATACCACGTGTTTAAGTAAAGCCCAATCAGTTCTTGAATTTGAATACCACGTGTTCAAGTAAAGCCCAGTCAGTTCTTGAATTTGAATTGTATCTCTCTCTCAAGGTGCCGTATCCTGACGGACGTTGGCTGTCATGACGCGTCATCTTTTACTATCTCTTGCCCCATGTGTGAGCTCACATGGTGATGTTCCTGTGCACCTACTCATATCCTTTAGGAAAGTTAGTCTTTGTCTTCCTCTGTCTCGTTTTCCATTGATTTTTCCAGTGATTGATAGGCTTTCCATTCCATCTTTTCTTATCAGGTGACCACAAAAATTTTATTGTATAAATGACACTTAATGTCATGTTTTTACTGCAAAGTAGATTAAATAAAACAAATCACGGCGTAGAAACATCTTGCTGTTTGCTACTTTTTAATGAAAGCAATCCGTAATTAAAAGCAAAGCTTTAGGCCTAACCACGATTTTTTTTAGAGATTTTTGCCCTAAAACTGAACTACTTATATTTACAAATAACTGGAGTAGATATGTTTTTAAGTTGGTCAAAATAGAGGACTGTTGGGATTAGTGAGATAGGAGTATTTAATAGTCACGAGCCATGCCTTTGACTAAGCAAAGCTATTATTTTGTTTTTATCATCATTATCATTATTACAATAATTGTTATCCGTGTAATCATTGCTCGCAACGCCTTTCACATAATCATTTCTTTTACAATCATCATATTTGCTTTTTATTTTTAGTTTAGTCTTTTGTCTGCATCCTCTTTGATATTTACCCAGTGTTTGATCATTTAATGTCAATAATCATCCTCAAGTTGATTTCATTTTGTAATTATATTATGGTAATTATTACTACTATGGGCAAATTTGTCACTTTAATTGCAATCAGTGTCATTTTCGTTCTTGTTATCGTCACCAAGCGCACTATTATTAATAGCGTTGACTTTTTTTATCAGTTACCTACGCTGTTACGAGTTGAAATTTGAAATCTGATATTTACTAGCCATTAACATTTTTAATTTGGCCTTTATTGCCATTAATTTTGTTATATTTTCGCGGGTTTTTTCTTGTTTTTGTTGTTGCAAGAAGTTAATCCTTGTTGTAATATAGTTATTACTGAGTTTGAGTTCTTATTTATGCTTCTGTTGGTGTTGTTTTTTTGGTGTTGTTTTTTAAATTGCTTTCAACCGCTTCCCAATACAAAGAATATAAAAATGGATTTTTTCATTTAGAAAAAGGCATCACTCAGAATCCGATGAAGACGATTCGGAGGCAAATGATAACTCATCTGTGACACCTGGTAAGATCAAGCATTCATTTTGTTCAGTATGAGATAAGATTGTATTTACATTCTGATAAGATAAAACAACTATTTTGCTTAGCCTAAGATTTCTTTTATTTCTTTAAAAAAAGTTTTTATCTTTTTTTATTGTTGTTGTTGAAAACAAGGCTATCATTTGTACGACGTATACGAGAAAAAACCAAAACAACAGAATTTGAACATGATAAAACTAATATACTTAATAACATTCAAATAAATGTTTTGCAGGAAGAGAGAAACTAACATTAGAGGTACCTGTCATCACATAATAAAGGTTAAGTAAGCCATTTATTTAGATTAATTGGTAAAAAAACATATCACGAGAGAAGAAATGGAGTCCAATTTTGTTTTATGACTGAATACCTTGGGACATGCAACAACGTTTCTTTCTACGACATTCTTTTTTTTGACAGTAGATAGTAACGATACAGATATACATATAAACAACCTCAGATATGCTGATGGTACATTGCTGGTAATTCAGTCAAAGAAATTTCCTTGAGTTCTCCATTGTACTGGAGAACAGGAAAGTGAAAAAATGGGACTGTCATTAATTGTGAATGAGACAGAATGTATGGTTGTGACAAAGAAGCAACTCAAACCAATGTGCAACATCACAGATAAAAGAAAGAAGATCAAACAGGTCGATAGCTTGGAAGACTTTGGGTGTACTGTAACTTCGAACAGAGACTAGTACACGGAAACAAAGGGCAGTTGCAAATTGCAATTGCATAAGATACTTTGACTAAAATAAGGTCTTGATTGCATTCTTTCAACTTAGCCAGTTAGCAGTCCCTCCATTTTCATTTTTTTTGAACGTTTTCAATTGTCCGTTTTCATTTTCCCAACAGACACAAGCACACGACCGACAGATGCAGAGATATACATAGAAAAACAGCATTTATATATTTAGTAACATAGAAGATATGTAGATATAGAGAAGAAGAGAGGAGTCGTGGCTTAATGGTTAGTGCAGTTGCACAGTGACCAAGAGGTTCACTTCAGTTTGGAAACTTTACAAATGAAAAAGCCATTGGTTGGCGTCAGGTTTGATTTGGACTTTGATTTGGCCTCACTGCCAAATCAAAGTCCCATCTGAGCTCCAATTGCTGGAAGAAAATGACGTTAAAACTGAAAAAAAAGATATAGAAAAGAAGAAAATATAGAAATCTTGAGAAGATATATAGGTATAAAGAAGAAGATATAAAGATATAGAGATATAGAGAAGATGTATTGATACATGCTAATGACTATACTATAAAAAATGAAAACAAAACTGTTATTGTAATCAAAGCTCCAAAATTTACTTTGCCTGACTTCAGGCCTAAACATAGGATTTTTCTTTATTGATTGTTGTTAGTACATTGTAACTCGTAGGCCTTGATTTTGATTTTTGCATTCAATATACCAGGTCCCTTGTATTGTTGTGGACATATTGTGAGCCTTGCCAAAATGGACCACCTGACATGTTTTTGTTCTTGAATGGCAATTGATCAATTGGATCGTATCAGATTTTTTGTCATTTGCTGTCACTACTTGAAAAGAAGCGTATCCTATTTTAATCCACCGTTTTACGCCCTGTTTGTTTTGATATTAGATTCAGATTCTTCACCAGTAAGAAAAAAGAAAAGAAAGAAAAAGAAATTAGAAGGGGAGTCGAGGCAAGTTCTTTTCTGTATTTTTTATACTAAGACCTTTTTTCATGCTGCTGTCTGTTTGATGTAATGGACTTTTACCGTTTGATCTTTATCCTGACGCCAGTCAATCACGAAGATGCGGAAAAATCTTGATTGGGTTGTAACTTTGAAACAGAGCTTGGAGGGACTTGGGATTAGAAAAACCTATCAACAGAGCAGCAAGGGTAAATCTTCTGATCAAAATGATGAAGCAGCCAGATAATATTTTTTATTCATTCCACGTAATTCACTTGCCCTTGACTCCATGAAACGGGGGATTCCTAGATCACAAGCTGAAAATAACTATTGGTTATGCAGTGAAAGAAAATGGGATGGTAGAGACATATAAAATGAGGTTTTGTTGTATAGTCAGAGTGATGTTACAGAATTTTATTAGAAACTCCATTAGTAATTGGATCTCTAGGTACAGTAGATATGAATGCACTGAACGTTTTAATGGGCACTGGAATGTCTAAGACAATAGGACTACTAAAGTGGAGCACAACATCATGTGTTATCGGAGTACGGCAAATTTGGAACATCAGATGCAAATTGATAAAAGGAGAATTGAAAATGAAACTCAACAGAACAGATAATCCGGATTTTGTAGAGCAGAACAGAAAAAACTTCCTAGTTTTTACTTGAAGAGCGTATTCTGTTTGGACACATTTAACGATCAGCATTTTCTGGACCTGTCAAAGTTATAATCATATGTATGTATGCCTGTCTGTCTGTATGTATGCATGTGTGTATGTATGTACATGTATGTATGTATATGTATGTATGTATATGTATGTATGTATGTATGTATGTATGTATGTATGTATGCACTGTATGTATATATGTATATTTGTATACATGTATGTGAATAATTCCATGTGTGAGTTTGTGTGTGATTGTGTGGCTTGATACAGTGGTCATTGCATGGATGATACGATGTAAATGAGGCCTTGCTAGTTAATTGTGAAACTATTTTTTATTTTTAAATAATCTAGTAAAATGTATATTATTTTAACATTATCTTTGTTAATTGCGATCCAGTTTTATAATGGCCACGATGATAATTCCAATAAAGCTGGAAACGAGTTAGTGTTACACAACTGTTTGTGTGTGGATTGAACCTACTAACGAATTTAATAAGAGTTGTTTAGANTATGTACATGTATGTATGTATATGTATGTATGTATATGTATGTATGTATGTATGTATGTATGTATGTATGTATGCACTGTATGTATATATGTATATTTGTATACATGTATGTGAATAATTCCATGTGTGAGTTTGTGTGTGATTGTGTGGCTTGATACAGTGGTCATTGCATGGATGATACGATGTAAATGAGGCCTTGCTAGTTAATTGTGAAACTATTTTTTATTTTTAAATAATCTAGTAAAATGTATATTATTTTAACATTATCTTTGTTAACTGCGATCCAGTTTTATAATGGCCACGATGATAATTCCAATATAGCTGGAAACGAGTTAGTGTTACACAACTGTTTGTGTGTGGATTGAACCTACTAACGGTTTAATAAGAGTTGTTTAGAGACCGAATGTTTGGCCAGTTGCAGTCGAAAAGTTGTTTTTCTGCATTTTCGAAACTTCAACCAAAATATTGGATGCAGTGGACATTAGTATTAATTTCCTTACCAGTGTAGTTTAATTCTAAATTTTGACGAGAACTCAAACGGAAACCGTTGCTAACTGACAACAACACGGAAAAGGAGTTCAGAGAATATCGCACTTATGTAAATATTGGTTATTTAACTTTGAACATATAAATACATAAAAAACAATTAGCAGAAAACAATAAACATTTACAGCTGGCCCTACAAATGCTGAAATTAATTATATTTCCTTTCTCATTCAGGCATAAATCCAAAAAGAAGAAAACAAAACGGAAGAAAAAAACCTCCAAATGGTCTTCTAGTGAATCGGACTAACTACCCTCGTTGGTTAATTTTACAAAAGTCCGACTTGCAAGTTAATGTCTTCACACAAACCATTTTTCTTTTTCTTTACTTCTTTCTCCCAAAGAAAGGCTCCAATGAACTAACTACATTGAAGAGAGTTACGTTTTTAGTTTTATCTGTTGTTTTTATACATTTTATATCCTTTTATGTATAGCTTTTTCTCCCTCTCTTGAATTAATCTGTTACACATTGTATCTAAGGATTTTTAAACTGTTGTTGAGCGGATACGTTTTAATATGCTAATGGCTTCTGTTTATGTTTCTATTATGTAAACAATAATTGGGACAGAGGCTTTGAGAATAGAAACACCTCCTTCCAGAGTTTTTGCCAGAACGTACAATGATAATATAACAGTAAGCCCCCAGTTGAAAAGACCACCCTCACTAATACCCCCTATAGAAGGTGAATTTTTTAAAGAGTTACCCGTCGAAGTTCTGCTTGTCATATATACCTAGATACATGGATTCCTTGTTGCTCAGAACATTATTTCTCTTAACTACAGCTATGATGAGTTTTGCATAAGTTATTCTGAAGCCTGTTTTACTAATTAAGACTGAATTATCTTTAAGATTTGTGTTATTCTGCTTTTCTCACTTGTGTTTTAACATTTCGATTAATGATCTGCATAATTGACCTACCCTTTGCGAATAAGTTGTTGTCAGTTAAAAACTCCACTCCACTTAAAATGATAGATTTGAACAAGTTACCCTTATCAATACTCAAGGTCTTTAAAAGATCTCTCAGGGCATTCCAGTTTGTACGATAGTTTTAATATATTGGTTTTTAATCTGGACAATGTCTTCCTCCACAACTCTGGCAAAACGTTTTTTATCTGCTCCTACTTTAAAAATTCTGCTGTAAATGAGGAATTAGTGTGTTTTTTAGATATGTTTTACTCAAGAATAGTTTCTTGGACTCTAATGGTTTCTGATGTTGAACTCGTTTTGAATCCATGATGTAAATAACGGTGATCACAAAGGGATTTTCTGATATATTATGACAAGTAATTTTGCCTTGCCAACACATTTTATTTGTTACTTAAACCATCTTAAGAAAAAACGTTACGGTTGTCTAATATTTATTTTTTTGATTTGGCCTGATCTTGCGACACACATGGTACTATTAATGTTACGGAATCACGAAAGCCAGACTTCTTTCACTTGCGACACACCTGAACGAAGATTTGGATTAAAAAATGACAGATGACATACAGCTGATGACTTGAGATGTTGGAGTAAAAACGGACATTTTTAAAACTATCGTCAATTACAAGGCCGCAAGAACAATGCTAGATACCGAGTTTAACACTTTTTTTTCTTAAATTTTGTTGTTTTTCTTGATTGGCCTTACCGTTCTCCGCAATCTATTTGCAAAAGCCTGCATAAACTCAATAGTCAGTCACGTATCAGGGTGAAAATGATCAGGATCTGTACGTTTACACATGTAGCAAGCCTTGAGCTAGAACTCCCTCTTATAGTATGCAAATGATATATCATAGGGGAACTACTGTATTTTGGCACCCATGGCGAGAAACCGAAAGATACGCAAGGGGTCGCAAAGAGCGCTTGGACTACTAGCACTGAAGGGTGCTGATGGTAATTATGATCATGATCATAATGATTTGGGTTACGTTAGGGTTAGTGAAGTTATCTTCCACCCGTCCGTATTAATCAGAATATGAAGGCATATATATCATTGCAATTATGCAGTCGTGGCAATTAAGTTTATTGTGGTTTCTGCTTCTGCTGCTATGCAAACTGTTTCTGAGATCTCCCAGCTGTTCGGTTTTGTATTTTCAACCATATCTGTTTAAAATCTTTCTTTTCCCTCATAGTTGGTATTGGAAAGTCTCTTTTTATCAATTTTAATAAAGAATGTAAAGAAACTAAAGAAAGTGAAGTAATAAAAGGATTAGGGTTGTATATATAGCAGTATAACTTTAGAAGGGATTTTGTGGTTGTGAAGGGATTTTAACAAATTTTTTTGTTGCTGAATGACCCTGGTTTCTGTCGATTCATTGCTTTTTGGTTCATTTGGCTCTGATTTAGGGTCAGAATTTCCCCTCTTTTTAAATGAAGCATGGCAACCTTGGGTTAGACAACAGAAAAAACAACAAAAAATCCCAAAACTAACTCATTTGTTTGTATTCTTTTCATTGATTCACGTGATGTCACACTGATGATGAGGTATTGTCAATAAATAGCAAGTACAAGACCAAAACTAAATACAAACTATATAGGATACCATCGCAAAATTCCATATTTATATATACGCGACAGTCACGTGACATGGGACTGTGTAAAGCACATTTCACATTGCCTTAAATGAAGTTTTACTTCATTTGAACCTTTTTATCTCGCTAATATTCATTTTACCAGTTTAATAAGTGTCACCCCCCGACTCCGAAAACCCAAAAGCAAACCAAGACAGAAAGAGTGTTGCTCACGGGTGGTGGCGGGTGGGGGGTTGGGCGTTTCGTACAAAATGCAATTATTCAACTGGGTCTTAACTCTTGAATTAATTATCTTTTCTATGATCCACCAAAGGCCGTTACAAACTTGTAAAAAAATTTCAATTATTAAACGTAAAATTCCAGGATTGAGCTAAATATCAAGAAGATATATTTGCATTTAAACCTCTGTATTTAAAAAAAACCCCATAAAAAGTAACTTCCTGACAGTTCAAACATTTGTAGGTTTATTTATGCAACGGTATGTTTCTGAAACCCTGATGGCTGGATTTCGTTGACTTCAGGGCTCTAAATAATAATGATGATGATTAATTATCACAATAATAATTGTTGTTGTGAGCGGCAGTGGCCTTGTGGTTACTAAGGTTACAAAGATAACAAAAGGTTTGACTCGCCGAGTGTGAAAACGTGAAAATCTCACAAAAATCACAAATGGGATGGTTATCAGACAAAAAGGGGAAAAAACAACCGCAGGTTCGGATAACATTCATTCACAAGCACAATCTTCGTTGGGAATATGGGTCATAAAACATATAAAATGGGTAAGGGACGGTTTTAATCACAAATGAGGTAATACAGAGGTACGACTCCTAAAACGACTTAGCACAACCAAACTCAAACAAAACTCGTCTAAAAAAAATGATGTTTTGCAAGTAACAACAGGCATGGTTGTTTTTTTTTAGCTCGGAGAAAAAAGCACATTACGCCTACATATCTTGTTTATTATATTAACGTATCAACGAGATTCTTTTCTAAAAGAACCAGTTGGCAAAATGGCAGCTTTAAACTCTCTGGCTTCTTGCTTTTACGAAATAAACACCGCTTATGCTCTTCCACATTTTAGCATGGTTTATGAACTAACTAGTTCTGTGTTGAAAAGGGTACACAGCCAAAAAACTGGAATCGAAATTGTCATTACAGAAAAAGCCTGCTTGTATTTTTCTGAAGCAACAAGTGCTTAAATAAAGAAAGCTGACTTTGTCCTCAAGTAGAGAATTGGAGAAACGATGTACTCCCCCGCCCCCCAATACTGGGCGAGGTACCATGAGACAGAAGTAGTATTTTAATAAGAAAGCTCCATCTAAGTTAGGGGTACACTAAGCCACATATAAACAGATACAAATAATACGCTAGGAAAAAAAATAGTGTGTAATTTTGGAAGCTGTTTAAAAGGCAAGCCGCAGCATCAAATTGTAATAACAGGAAATACGAAAAATCCTTGTGCTTTGGAGGGGGAAGGAGGGGGGGGAGGGAGGATATTGAACGAAAATTTCTGCTTTGAAGCCAAACGCTAATGGCCGAAAGTAAAGGGGTAGTATTGCCTAAATGGCTGCATGACTGTATATCGAAGAACTGCCTCCAATCATATGTTCAAAGAGCATTTCTATTGACGACGGCCCTAGCCCTTGCCATTA
Organism: Morbakka virulenta; assembly: GCA_003991215.1. NCBI lineage: Eukaryota > Metazoa > Cnidaria > Cubozoa > Carybdeida > Carukiidae > Morbakka > Morbakka virulenta. The sequence continues at coordinate 720,414 of RDPX01000126.1, forward strand.
AACTTGCAGAAATATAATGATTCCACAAATACACAAATAAATGATCGATTTTACAATAAAAAACAAGAATTTAGTAATACAGGTATTGTTATGACAAGAAAATTTAACGGTTTTGTGGTAGATGCTTTCGAATAGTAACTTTTAAGTTCCCAGAATAAGTACAATGGGGAAAGGACGCCATACTTAAATATCATTTAAAAAACCAGGTTTTTCCCTAAATGAAAATGTTTGCAACCTGAGTTGGGAGTACATCAAGCTACCTATGAATAAATACAAATTATTTTTGGGGGGTGGAGTGGGTGGTCAGCGTGCGCTACTATTAAAAAACACACGTTTACAAAATAATAATTTTACTCCCACTGACAAAAACATAAATATCTAATAAGAAAGGGAATTACCCGAGCAAGTTTAACTTTTAGGGAAAATATTCAGGAAGTTTAACAAGAAAAGCTAGGGTTTCAATGCTTGCGCGACAGCAATCCTTATGCAAGCCAGAGTTGTGGTAACACAGTCCCGTTAATTTCAATATCAAAGCATTATGAAATTACTACTTTGACCTGTGATCCCTAAAACTCTTACTAACACCGAAATGTTATTCGCCAAGAAGCGACACAAGTTTATTCTAATTCACAACGCAATGTCTATTCCTAGGTACTCTACAAGTTAAACTCTATTTTAGATCAAGTAACATGGTAGCCGGATGTTCAAGATACAATTTCCATAGATTTGAAAAGCGCGCCATTGTGGCTCCATCAATAACACGATGATCCGCTGACCAACTAACGTTAATAATGGATGCTGGATATACTTCGTCGTCGTCATCGAATCTGGCAACCTTCTGCAATAGGAATGACAAAAATGATGTACAGTATTTATCGTGTCGTGAGTCGTAAGGTTTTTCTGACCAACAGCAACAGAATGACTGTGGTCGGAAATATAATTGTTGACTTCAAACCATTTAATCAGAGGGAATATATGGTTCAAAAGGTAACTACATTTACGTCCACAATTAAAGTTTTTAACACATTTGTTCAAGGACCAAAACAGCCCAACATGTATACAAGAAACGCTTCGTCTGGAAAATAGACCTACCCTTCCTCCCCAAGAAAGCTCAGATATTCGACTCTTGTCGAAACGATAGCAAAATTTGTTTTAAGCTGGTGCGTGTTTAACTGATTAAAGCAACCTACCAATTGGTTGAGAAGGATCATCCATTTTAAAGAACACTGTTGTAGACATGAAGTCGAAGTCCAACATTGCGCTAACTCATTTTCATTTTGATCATCTATTACGGTTATGGTAATGATACCGCATGGGATCAGTATTTATGTAATGGCATTTGAAATCGCCGAAAATGGGCGACTATTTCACAATTCGTTTGGTAAAAAACATGTCATAGATAATGTAATGGGTTCGTTTTGTATGCAGTAGAATCTATTTCATTGTAAATATAACATGTATAAATAAATTATATGATCATTAACTATAATATATGGAGCTTGAATACGTATTAACTATTATAGATGTTTCTGGGACATACCAAAGTCAAAAATCTTCCGACAGTCAGTACATTTATTCCAATAAAGCCGATAATAAAGTCTAAAGTCCTATAACTAAGTCTCACCTTGCTTAAATTTGTCTTGAGGGCTTGATCAACGGCAAAACGTAAAAAAATTGGCCACACAAAAAACAAAAAGGTGAGAACATGTGTGTACAAACGGTTCATTCTCGACCTATACACCCTCAATGGTGTTATTAAAGATCGAAATCTCTAAAGGCGGTTCATTCGTGTTAGTAAGCAATCTGCAGCAGGCGAAGACACTGCAGTATGACGATGACATTACATATTGGAAAAACCACAGGTAAATCTAGGTTACTTTTGTCTGGTATTCATCAGCACCTCACTCGGGTAAAATTCAAATCCAGAATTATAACAATTACGACAATGCATGCAATCTAAATTTTTTGTATAAATGCAAAAATTAAATTGTCTATGCTGGTAAAAGGTTTCAGTCGGTCAGTTATCGGGCGAATGATAATGTTGCGCGAAAAATACGAAAGAGTTCACAATGTTTGTGACAGGCGCATAAAAGCAACGTATAATGGAGTAGCAGCAACCTAGTTCTCATCCCACCCTCACAATGACTGGTAGTTCCTGTCTAATATCCATCATGCCAAAGTAAAACAATTTAATCGGGTAATAAGTTTGCTTTCAAACAATTAACACCAGCTGTTAAATGTGTATTGTCCACCTAAATTACAGTATCTATAATTACAGCACGCTTCACAGTAAAATGGGGTCATTTCACTCATTAGTCTCTAAATGACTCCTATAAATATGTGCAAAGAAGTAAAGTAAACAGTCACATAAAAAATCGAAAAAGCGGGAAATAAGAGCAAAGAGCGGGAAGGACTATGATCTGAGAAGGTCAAACATATTAAAAGTTAAAGTCTGGGTTAAGGGTATGAGGATATAATGAACGTATATAATGAAACTCGAGAGAAAATAAGTCCTTTCTTGTGACATTTATCAAGATAATCGAATGTAGTATAAGCATCCATAGTAGATTTAAGGTGATACTTGTAGTGATTGCCGTTATTAGCATCGTGCTCGGAGTACGAAGTTGTCATAACGGCAATGTATACCTTGCAAATATTCACGAAAACGATCTGAAAATAAACAAATTGTTCTGCTCAAGTATATCATACGCATAATCTTACGTTAGAAAGAATTACCTGTATTTTTCCAATGGCTCCTATAGCAACTTCTGGCGGAAGAATTACAGGTTTTGCGTATGTTCCACCGATCTAAAGAAATAACGTAAAACTATTATATAAAGAATGACGAAAGCAAAGTATCACCTAAGATGATCCTTGGCCTGGAATATATCTTGGATAAAAAAAAAGTTTCAACTGGAAGCATTTGTTTCATTAGTGTGTGAACACTTCGTAGAAATAGGGTTGTGCTTTTAGGAGTTTATTCCAGGTAGTGAATTACTCCTCTAGTGCTTCTGGATCAGTAACAATGATGTCTGCTCATCCACACAGATACAAAACAAGTTCCTCTACATTCTTCACGACACTGTGTCACGTTGACAGAACATCTTACTGCCTGGGGCCCAGTCCTTTTGCTGACACTCTTGGTATATTATGTTCGTCTTCACTAATTTTTCGTTGGCTTAAAATACTCTTCTGTTTAGCTCCATACTAGTTTCTCTGTACGTATGGTTGGAAGGTGACACATCAAATTTTCGTAGCTGCTCTTATTTCATGCCTTGCTTTTGCAGAATTTCCTTTTCCTGTCAGTTTTTTTCTCCATTACTTTGCATAAAAAGTGTAAGAATAACATAAAGGTTTTTTCTGCGTGGCAATTATAATCTCTATAAATATAAACATAAATGCTGGCTCCCTTTGTCAATCTGAACCTGCAGCATTTTTTCACCAATTCATTGAAATTAATTTAAGTAATTCTGCATATTCTCTAACTCTGTTTTTGTACCTCGCAACTCGTGGTTCTGAAATCACAACGCATTTTGCAACCGAAAACTCGCAACTCATGAAATAAAAGTCCACATTGACCATACTTTATATTCAAGGTGTGGCAATAGTTTTCTAACTTTCAAATTTTGTACCTCCGTTTTATAAAACTGTTAACTGAAATGCTACAGTCAAGTTAATTTAGTTTTGCGTTTTTGCGAAAGGTAGCCAAACGTCTGGACAACTTGAATTTCCTCACCCTCCAAATACACTTTCGACAGGTCTAAGTCACAGATTGCCTCTCCTTCTTTGCACCTCTTGCAGCTAAAACGGTTACTTTCTGCCAGTTTGCCCTTTATTCCACTGCACTGTTTATGTACCCAATTCTTGCAAGTACTACAATAGATTGAGTTGCTCCCAACTCCCTTCCCACAGACTGAACAGGGAAACTTTCCTTTCTCCAATGGCTTTCCTAAATTGCAACCACTGACCATCACTTTTGTCTTTCCCATGTTCACTCTCAAACCTTTACATTCCAAACCCTTCTTCCAAGTCTCTAACTTAGCAAGTAGACCATCCAATGTCTCACTGGAGAGAACCAGATCATCTGCATACATCTGTAATATGTGGAGTTGGATTTTGAAAATAAGATAAGAATGAAATGGTATGCTGCATTCCTAAGGGTGAAATTTGGGAAGAAGCCCTCACGTTTCAAATAACCACCCCTTTTCTATTTCTTTGTAGACGTTAGCTTGTTAGTCGTTAGTCGGGATGGGGGGGGGGGGGCAAATGACGTAACTCTTATTCTCGTATGTGTGTGATGGGCTGGGATTAATTGGAGAGTTAAGTTGAAAAGCGAAAAAACTGAATTAAAGTCAAACAACATTAATGAAAACTGTCGACAAAATCAATAAAGTAAAGAATCTTCCAGTAGCCTTTTGCCAGACAAACAGCGACAGTGGCTGGAAATGGGCGAGGGATTGCGGCTATGTGATACCATCTCCTGCTTATTAAAAAATACAGTATCTAATGTTTACATGGCACTTTCTGGGATTATGTGTAGATTGCTGGGGTTCGGGGTATTAACCTGTTTAATTATTAGCATGTAAACTACGTCTCAGATGACACTACACATGACCTCGAGGGGAAAAGGTAAAGGAATAAAACCAATGTACTGATACTCACGGTTCCAATGTTTGATAAAGTAAATGTTCCACCCGTCAATTCGTTTGTTCCAAGTTTTCCTTTTGCACCTAAACTTTGAAGATTATTAAGATCTTCAGAAATTTCGAAAACTGATTTTTGCTCCACGTTTTTCACATTTGGCACTATTAATCCGTCGCCAGTATCCATAGCAATACCAATGTTATGTGCAGCCTAGGAAAAATGTAAAGATGACAGAAATAAAGTGTTACATAACTTTCTCTTACGCACAAATGGATCACGAGTTAACGATTTTCTGAATAATGGTGTTTCCAATAACCGCAAAAGTCTGAAAGCCACCCAAAACATCTGAAATATCCAGTACCCTGTGCGATTTCACCAATCTACTGGATACTAACTCCAAACTGCCCACAACCACAGGCACAACGGTGGTTAGTTAGTCACTTTCTTCAATCCGTTCTTACTCACGTTTATATCTGACCTACTAGTAGACAATCAAAAAGGTTGTAGGAAAAATTCTAGGAATCATTAATTGGACAAAAATCGAACTAGAAAAGGTTGATAGGAGGGCAAGAAAATTAATGACCATGCACAAAAACTTAAATCCAAAAAGTGACGTTGCAAAGTTGTATGTAAATAGGAAAGACGGTGGAAAGGGACTGACTGGTGTCGAGAAATGCATAAGAGCTGAAAAAAATAAATTAGCATGGTACGTTTTAAATAGTAGAGAGGAGATGCTCCAATTAAAAATCAAGGTCTTTTGAAAACAGAAGGATGTAAGGACCCAGAAGCTTTTAAGAGAAAGGGAAAGGTTGAGATGATAAGAGAGTGGAAGGAGAAAAGATAGCATGGACAATTCTTAGAAGACAATGGGGCTTGGGATAAGACGTTGATTGGGATAAGACTTGGGGATGGTTGAATAAGGGAGACTTGAAAAGTACCACTGAGGCGTTGATTTGTAGTGCTTAAGAGTAATCACTGAGAACGAACTATTTGAAATACCATATTGAAAAAACAGCAGAGTCACCTTTATGCAGGGTGTGTTTCGAGAGGGGTGAGAGTGTCAGCGATGTCGTAAGTGAGTGTTCCAAGTTAGCACAGAAAGAACATAAAATGCGTCATGATAATATGGCAAGATATGTCCATTGGGCAATGTGTCGTAGGGCAGGTTTAGAATGAGCGAGCGAGTGGTACAACCATAAGCCAGATGGTTGTAGCGAAAATGAAGAACACAAACTGTTATGGGACATAGCTTTTTGTGCCTATTCATTGTTGTTTTTGTCACCAAATAGGGCAATAACAAATAACCAGTCTGAATTCAATGCTGCAATACCAGACTTAGAACTGGTACTTAGGTATCTTTCTATGTATTGTCAATATTCAGGCCAGAAGTGGGGAGTGCAGTAGTCATGATTTGTTGTCATACAACAACAACCGCTTGAGCAAAGGTTGAAGTGATGTTGTCATTTTTATTTGGTTTTCTATTCATCTCACTCTCGTGGCTACAGCACATGTGCCTGCATTCAACTTACCTGGCTTGTTGCTTGAATGTGGGTTTTTCAAGCATCCACCGCTAGATGGTGTGTAACCACTCGATAATAACAAAATAAAAATAATGATATTAATAATAATAATATATATATATAATATTAATAATAATATATATATAATAATAATAATTATAATAATAATAATAATAATAATAATAATAATAATAATAATAATAATAATAAATTGATAAAAAGTTATCTTGCCAATGGATTACTCGAGGAGACATCATTTGCCGCACAAGAACAGGCTTTGCGAACAAACTACATTAAAAATAGAATTGATAAAACTTCAGAAAGTCCCTTGTGCAGAATGTGTGGAGAACGAGCGGAGACAGTGCAACATATTGTTTGTGTGTGTAGTAAAATGGCTCAACGTGAATGCAAGAGGAGACATGATAACATCGCTAAGCTGATCCATTGGATGTTATGTGGAAAGTATGGTCTCGACAGGAAGGAAAAATGGTACGAACATTGCCCGGAAGGTGTAGTAGAAGATGAAAATGTAAAATTGATTTGGGATATCAATATCCAATGTGATAATTTGATAGAAGCGAGGAGACCAGACATAATATTACTTGAGAAGAAAACGAAAGATGCCATCATTATAGATGTTGCTGTACCTGGTGATTGTAGGG
>RDPX01000126.1:760856-781715 GCA_003991215.1 Morbakka virulenta
TGGGTGTGATGCATGCACCCAGTTTACCCTTATCCAGCTGGGATTTGGATCACTTTGCTGGCGTTTCTACCTATCAGTCCTTTGAAAGCTTGTATTGTTCCACCACTCAATACTAAAACAACAACAACAACTACTAGAACTACTACTACTACTACTATTACTACTAGAACTACTACTACTACTACTATTACTACTAGAACTACTACTACTACTACTACTATTACTACTAGAACTACTACTACTACTACTACTACTACTACTACTACTAATAATAATAATAATAATAATAATAATAATAATAATAATAATAATAATAAAAAATAATATTTAGTCCTGGGTATGACTTTAAAATACATCCAGTTGTGAAGCTTCGACATGGGAGAATGAGGTTACCCTTTTCCACAACTACCTCTAGATCACCCTTAAGCGAGGTGTAGTACCTATCAGTTCTCCCTGTGACAGCCAAATACTGTGTTACCATCCAAGGGGAGCTAGTCTGCTTCATGGACGAGGGACTCTTTAGCCTTGGTTGCTCATCTTTCACTCTTACTTTACATGATGAATGGGGCCAGAGCTAGCAAAGTTGAAAGTGTCTTGCTTGGCAGGTGTCCTGCAGTTGAGCAGTGTGGGCTTGGTGATCGTCAAGTTACTGCTTGAAGAAAGTGGACAACACAAGAAAATGTGTGTAATAAGATAATGAAGATAATGAAGTCCTATTATATGAGTGATTCTGACTAGTGCAGGTACAGAAAATGAATGTACAATATATGGAGAACTAAAGGATCTTCCAAAGCTACCAAACAGAGGAAGAACATATACCAGTAGAGCAGAGGAAAGTGCCTTAAATGACAAAAAGGGCTGATACCATTTCTTATCTGGACATGTTGGAGGAAGACAAGAAGGAAGTATTGGAGGGAATAAAGGCATTAATAAAAGTAAAGGGAACCTCGAGCCACTAGTGAATTTAAGAACAGTTGACAGAATGAAAGTGAAGGAGCAAGATTTAATTGTTGATAAAATATTGTATCAAGTTGGGGCAGCTAACATCACAGGTGTGCAAAGCTAGTCAAAGTTGGTGTTTTAGTGATGCAAGAGATGTTAGGAGTAAAGCAGCCACCTACAAATTAAAAGAAACATGAACCCTGTTGGAAAAGAAGAATAGAAAACTCTATCAACAGTCTTAGGAAAGAAAATCTAACATCAGAAAAGAAGTCATTTGGTTAATGTGGAGATTAGGAAGCAAATTGTTGAAAAAGCTGCAACGGAGAAAAGATACAATGACACAATCAAACAGTTTAGGCAAAACAGACCTCTACCAGTTAAACAAAAAGAGCTATTTAGAGGAATCAGTGCTAATAAGAATGAACAAAACATTGTCCCAGACACACAAATGATAAGAGTTCTGGCGCAACATTTTGGAAAGAGAAACAATACACAATGAGGAACCTGAATAGATAAGGAACATAAAGGAAGAGCTAAAAAAAAGAACAACAGGCCAATGTGACATTTATTGTATGTTCTGAAGAAGTGCATAACTATGGTGATAACTGGAAAGCACTAGGGTCATATGGTACACAGGGCTACTGGATAAAAATCTTCAGATGTTTACATAAGTGACCAGCTACAAAACTGATTACATGCTTAGAAAAAGGAGAAGTACTAGTCTGGATGACAAGTGGTAGGACCATGCTAATTATGAAAGACCCTCAAAGACCCGCAAAGTCAGGAACTTCAGACTCATAATGTGTCTACCACTGTTATGGAAGCTGTTTACAGGATTTTTGTCCGATGAGATATATAGCAACTTTGAATTACAACACCTGTTACCATGCAAAGAAGAAGGGTGCAGAAGGAATAGCCATGGGCCAAAAGAAGAAATTCCAACTGACAAAATGGCTATGAGAAATTGCAAAAGATAATAGACAAATGTTTAAAAATAAATAACACTCTCAATAAACAATGAAATCCAGACTTGACATCTGGAAATGAAAAGTTATGATAAATTGTTATTAAGAGTGGGATCTTTCAAGGACACATTTTGTCAACACTGCTGTTTGTAATGTGCACAATACCACTTCCTATATTGCTGAGAAGAAAGAAACCTGGATATGATCTTAATAAGAAAAGTGGTAAAAATCATCTGCTGTTTATGGGTGATTTGAAGCTCTATACTAGAAACAAGAAAAAGGCAGATAGACCCACTTATTAGTATCATCCAGATATAGCAAAGACATTTATATGGAATTTGGAATCTGTAAGTGTTCACAGATAATGCTGGAGAGAGGAAAGGTGAGTAAGGAAGGGTTGAGGTATTGAATGAAAAATGTATTGATGAAGTAGATGGAAAGAAAGGGTATATATCACTATAAATTCTTGAAGAAAATGACATAAAACAAATGCAGAGGAAAGAACAAATCATGGGTATGTCAAGTGAGTAAAGAAAATTGCTTCTTCAAAACTGAACAGTGGAAGCATCATAGCTGCCATCAACCCCCTTGTGGTGTCTCTGGTCAAGTGTGGTCTTGGAATCATGGGCTGGACCAAAAAGGAATTGAATAAAATAGACATAATGAAAAGAAAAGTACTCACAATGAATAGAATGTTACGTCAACAAATTGACATTGAGTGGCTCTATATTCTTCGGGAAGAAGGATGAAGTGGCATGCTAGGTGTAGAGAGTTGTGTACAGATTGAAGTAGGGAGTTTGGTTAAATATATCAATGCATCATAAGAACTGTTTCTCCAGGCAGTTAACAAAGAGAATATACTGGCAAGAGAAACATGCAATCAAGATTTCATGAAATCAAGAAATGCGGCGAGGAACAAAAGAGGGAGAGAAAATAGCATACATGAAAAATTGATCAGACAAGTAGAGGATATAAAGGGTGAGTTATCCTGGTCAGGTTAAGGAAAGTTTTTTTTAAAAAAAGAAATGGAAGTACTCCTACTTGCTGCCCAAGAACAAGCATTGAACACAAATCGGTTTAAGAGACATTGATAAAAAGCACATAAGTGAAAAGTGCAGAATGTGTGGCAAATGTAAAGAATCCGTTAATCATCTAATAGCAGAATGGAAAAAAACTTGTGCAATGAGATTACAAGAACAGAAATGGCAAACATTGCAAAAATCACCCCCCTTGAGCTTTGCTAGAAATATAATGTGGTACAATCACCAGCTGGAGACCATTATTGTGAATGAAAGCATGTGAATTTTGTGGGTCTTTATTATACAGACATATCACTACATTGAAAATCATTGCTCTGATATCCTTGGTTTTGAAATAATTCTAAAAAGTGTTTCATCATTGATATTGTATCTTCTGGCAACACAAGAATTGCAGAGAAAGAACAAGAGAAAATTGAACATTATTCTGATCTTAAGAGACAGCTGAATAAAGCCACTAAAGAATACTGAGAAAATAACTAAAAAAAACTTTGGGGGATTAAAGATGGGTCAACACTTTTTGTAACTGGCTGTCTAAAACCATTGAAGGCCATATCAAAATTCTTTTTGGTTACAAGGCAGGGGAAACTAAGTTAGAATAAGTATTACTTGCATTGAGGTAGAAAGCAGATCTAGTTCTGCCAGTCACTTTAAACTATTTTATCTCAAAATTTTCACCAGGTTCACAAAAATATCACCCAATCACAATTAATGATTTGATGAGCACACTTGCAATGCCATTTTAGCTTTATTCGATTAACACTGGATTTTTGTCTGTAAATACTGGACATGTGTTGTTTTATTCTATCCATTAATCATGAACCTATGGAAAAATAAAATATCCAAGTGACCGAATGCTACTGGTTGTAGCAGTATGTGGACTGTTCAGTGCATCAACATTTAACACATAATGATTCAGCAGGTCAGGTTTAAGAGCATCCCATTATAATCCCAATAAAAAGTATATAATATAATATAATATAATATAATATAATATAATATAATATATAATATAATATAATATAATATAATATAATTTAATATAATATAATATAATATAATATAATATAATATAACATAATATAATATAAAATAAAATAATATAAAGCTGATGTGCTGAAAAAGGATGCACTGAATCATGATACAACCAGTTGTAGTTGAATGACAAATAACAAAATAATAATAATAATAATAAACTGAAAAATAATCGGTCAATACCAGAGACATGTATTTTGAGCCAATGATAAACCAAAGGAGTAAGGTTGATGACACTGAAATTTTACAAGCTTAAGATGAAATCAGTGCAAATTTTGATAACTTTGAATCTGTCAGTATTGAAGAGTGCAAAAATCTAATCAAAGTCAAAATTAAGAAATACTTAGTCATGGCAAACTTGGCCATAACAGAGCTTTGCAAGCAAGCTCAACTGAACATAGCTGAACCAAGCTTAATTTACTATGCTTGTGTGAAGACAATTGAGGAAAAAAAATTTGCATCAAACCCCAGCCTTCTAAGCTGAGTAACCAGGCATAAGAAACCAAAGTGGAAATGTGATATTAAGAAGGAAGCTGAACTAATGCATGGCAAGATATCAATATTAAGGAAAATTAATAAAAGAAAAGACTCAAAAACAAGAGAATCTTGCAAAGTGATAAGAAAGTTTAGAATACAAAACAAATCAGAAATCACACAAAATAAAAAATGCAAACTAAAGTGCACAGACTAAGGAGGTACGAGAAATGCAATAGTTTTTACTGGAAAAATAAGATCTGTTAAAGTGATGCCAAAAAGCTTTGTGGAGAAACAGGTAAAAGTCAAGTAACAGTTAAAGAAGTAGCATCTAAGGAAAGTATTGAAGGGTTTTGGAAAGGTATAAAGGAAAAAGAAGAGAGCTTTAATAAATTGGCAATTTGGATAGAGAATACTGAAAAAATGAATGAAAATGTACATGAACAGGGATGGGAAGATATCACAGTAGTAGAATTGGAGGCTGTATCAGGAAAGTCTTGGAAAAGAAAGTCACTTAGAGTTGATAAGGTCCAAAATTTCTGATTAAATGTATTGTCCTCATCCCAATTCCAAACTCACAAGTCTGCTTAACAATATTATGCAAAACTCATAAAAAACCCTGGGTGGTTATATGAAGGAATAACATACTTACTAGCTAAGAATAAAGAAACCAACAACCCTTAAAACTGCAGGCCAATTATGTGTCTGTCAACCACATATAAATATTTTTTAGGATTCTGATGTGCAAACTTGGCCAGATCCAGATCTGAAGAACACTTGTTTCAAATAGTACAAATAATATAGCCCTAGAGATCCCATATTAACAATGGGATATTGTTTGTGATAAAGAAACAGTCCAAATACAGCTGCAAGCTGGATGTTATGAATATAATCAACCAAATTGAGAATTTGGAGAACAACATGGCACAAAGAAGTTCCTTTTTTAAGCCATTAGTACTTCCCTTTAATCTAAACTTTCTTTTCATTACAAACTGAAGGTGCAAAAATGTATCGTATTGATGATGCAAAGCTCCCATAAGGGCATTTGGCTAGATGATCCCTATGGCCCATGGCTCTTTTCCTGATGTCCCGAAAATTCTATCTTGAATTTAATGAGTCCTTTGTTTATTACGATACGTTATTAACATGTGATACATGGAATAACTTTAAAATTAAATCACTGTAACCTTGAATATGCAACATTTAATTCATCATGCACATTTCGGGGTATCCATTACATGTTTGAAATCAAAGTCAAATCAACAGCTATTTAGAGTACAGACATGCCCACAAAATGCTTACTCAGTACTTAACGAATTTTGGGGGATTACAGTGACGGGGGGGGGGAACGTTCGGAGGAACCCTTTGAATATGTGACCACGCAACACATAACAATGGAGGGAAATAAGCTATGTTTAATTACTGAACAAAACTCAACAAAGTGTGACCAGTAATTCATTGCATGCAAATCTGTTTACATGGCCTGAACATTATCATGATGACGATTATGATTATGATGATTGTGATAATCATGATAATAGGAGAAAGGTCTTGCGTTGGCTATTCATTGCTACTTTGAGAAAAGAGAATCAGGCACGAAAAGTATCCGATTTCAAATTTTCATACAAAAATTACAATATACTATTTCAAGAAAAGAATACACTTACTGGTGTCCCTCTGTTTACCAAGCATTTGCATTGCAAAAGCTGTCGGTTAGCTCGCAGCCAAAACGCAACCATTTTGATGCCACACTTCACGTGGATGTGAGACAGAGGAACTTTTATCTAGCCTCGGTTTGAATAAAAAATATTAACCCATCTTCTCCCAAGCATGTCCCCCTAACTTCTTTTATTATGAAAATTGGTGTAAATATCTGTCTTAGGCTAGAATAGATGTGTAAAAAGTTTGATTGCAATCCTTTAATGGGAAAGGTGTCTTTTAGCTATGTCTACTTTTGTAGACATTGGTAGAATCTGTTAGAAAAAGCAAGTGTGAAAACGTAATTGAAAACAACTCATTATGTTTTACATTGATGATCTTTGCATCTTTTCAAGCTATTTAAAATGCAACAATCATAAAATGAGACAGTCTAGAAGTTAATTCAGCTGTTTTTGAATAATTCATGTTTCATGATAGAGCTGAAAGCAAAGCTTGAGATGCATGCTCTTCTTGCACTTATCGCTCCTATTTTGGCAACTTCGCCGGCAGACAACATACTTTCTTACAGGACCAGACTCTGGATAGTGGCCAATGTTGTCAGACCATCAACAAGTTGAGTGCATTCACAATTAATGGCCAATACCATTTATTCCCCTTAATAATCGGTCTAAGATCAGACAGGGCACGGTCAACCAAATCTATTCCTCCCATTCCCCTGTTATAAGCTTTTACTACAGGTGGCTGGGATACAGATGTCTTTCCTTTTCCTTTTACACAGCCTTTTTCTTCACCGAGAGGCTGCACACCTACAGCATTGCTGCATAATGTGACGACAGCATTGTCATTCCATCTTACTACTTCGGTATCTCCCTCTGAACGGTAGTCAAATGAGCCACGTGGTAAACGTTTAATACGTTGAACGTCTTCGACTGGGCAGCCAGCCATTCTATTAGCTCGTAATGTGCCAGTCGCACGAAAACCTTCATTCTTTAGATGCTTGATGAGATCGTACGAAGTGAAAAAGTTGTCAAAAAATAAATGGTGTTCAGAAGAGTCACTGCAGATTGCTGCAGCAGTTTTGACGACTTGCGTACCTAGTGGTTCCGTTTTAGAAGAATTTCCAGAAGCACCTTCATAGACGGATACATAGTATGGCATACCAGTACTGCTGGCCATCATCCAACATTTGTATCCGAATCGAATTGGCTTGCCACGAATGAACTGCTTACATGAGTGACGTCCAAAGTAAGGAATCATCGATTCGTCAGTAGTCAGGTCTTCGTGAACAATACCGAAGGACTGAAATTTACTGTTTAGTAAATCATAAACGGGCTTAACTTTTGCCATTTTTCCTGGGCCAAGTGATTGATTGTCGGCAGTATGCAAAACCGATTTTATTTCCTGGAATCTATTTCTGCTCATAGTTTCAGGAAATACATCCCAAACAAGGTAGTCCAAACTAGAATCGACAGGAAATATCAATATGGGTCTCAATTTTGCAAATCTGAAATATGCTAACACTTCCTACCAATGTCTACAATTGTAGACTTCAAAATTTATTGACATGAACTTTTTGTGTAACGTTCAATAACAAAGTAAAAGTATGTTTATTGGACAGAATCACCTTTGTAAAGTATAAGTACAAACTTTAAAACCGTCTTTACTGCCGGCTACCTCGCCAACACAGCAAAGTGCAGAACGTGGTTAGCATTTCAGATTTTTTTGAAAATTGGCACACTTCTTATACCTTATACTGACACATAGTACCAAACTAAATATCAGTTTATAGCTCATCCTGCCTATCACCTATCCTAAAATAACAGAGGACATAACTTAATGCCAAATATGCTCCATGTGTCTATAAAACAAGCATTGGATTAGAAGTCTAGTTTTGTAGACATTGGGAGAATTTGGGTTAAATGAAAAATTGATGAAACATTTTTACGAGCAGATGAAAGCAAGAGGCAGTCAACATGCACGCCTTTGTGGCCTTGCCAAAGTTCACAAGAAAAACATCCCAGTCAGGCCACTTCTATCAATGCCGAGCTCAGCTTACCATAAAGTTGCATAATATGTGACACAGTGCCTTTCTATAGTCCCAGAATGTAAAATCAATGCATCTACAAAACTAATTTGTGATAGTTTGAGAACTGTGATTCTTGAGAAAGACGAGGAGATCATAAGTTTCGATGTAGTTTCCCTCTATGCAAATGTAACGATCATAGAGGCCATCACAATATGCAGTGATACGTTGTTTGCTCTACCTAAAAACCACATACCGAACATTGATAGAGAGACATTTATCACTTTTGCAAAGATAGTATCATGTGATGTCACCATGTCCACATATGATGGTTTTTACAGACATATTGACGGTCTGACGATTGACAGTCCACCTGCTCCACCACTTGCTAACGGTTTGGTCAGCCAGTATGATAGCACCATTCGAGGAGAAGCTAAACTCTACTTCCGTTACATGAATAATATTTTGATGGACCAAAAAAGGTCACATGTGGAAAAGAAACTCGAAGAGAAAAACTGTCTTCATCCAAAACTGAAATGCACATTGGTACGTGAACATGAAACAAAACTTCCTGTGCTGGACATGAAGATCATGCATGATTATGAAAAGGGAAGTCTCTAATCTACATGATACAGCAAGCCAAGAGATACCGGGCTCATAATTAACTCTCATGCTTTAGCACCAAAAAGATTCAAGAGATCCGTGGTGTCAGGTTTTGTTTATAGAATATACCGAGCATACAGCACCTGGCAACTCTTCCACGAAAGTCTGGAAAAGGCCAAAAGAGTCCTGGAGAAAAACAAACACCCTCCTACATTTTACGAGCCTATCATTAGACAGTCTCTTGACCAAATTTTTGGGGTGCAGAAAAAACAACAAAGTGAAAATCATCCAAAGAACATCACCAGGATGGCAAAAGTGTTGTTAAAACTTATCTACCGCAGCAAATGCTCAGAAGACTATGCGGGAGCGTTGCACGGAGTCAATGCTCCATGTTTTGTGGTCTTCACATTGAGAAAACTTAAAACTATGCTACCTCCCCTCAAATCTCCAATGGAGAAAATGCCCCGAAGCGGGATTGTTTACAAAATCACATGTCCACGCTGTACTGCGTGCAATGTTGGTCAATCCGGCTGACAAATGCAAACCCGCATCAAAGAACATTCCAAAAGGTCAAGCCCAATAAGAGACGGAGCGGAGCAAATCTGGGGAATAAAGACGTGGATATCCTCCAACAGACATTCCGTGTAGATAATTTTTTGTTTACTCTGGAAGCACTTCACATTCGGTATCTCAGAACATCAATCAATACAGAGGACGAATACAGGAGCAGGATTATTAAGTTGTAGTCAGCTGTTATGAAGGTTATTGAGCTCTTAATACCTGTATTAATATTTATATTTATTCCCATTGATTGTCATGTACATTATCTAATTAAGCTAGTAAAACTAAATTTTATAATTTTGTTATTTACAGATAAAATCCTAAAGATTTGTGTCAGCACACAAAATTAATTCAAGAAAACTCAAAAAGCAAAGCAAATACGAAATGGGCAATTTGTTTAATTTAATTAGTTTTTTCCCTTTGGACAAGTTAAGAAGAAGAGAAATATTTTGCAAAAGCTGCAAGAGACAAAAAGGCAGAGGATTCATACTGTTGTTGGAATATGCCTCTATCACTTTATAATTACATAATACAATCTGTTTAGTTCTGTTTAACTTATTGCAACTCACTCTGTGATGGTTCTAATTCGAGAACCTGAAAAAAGTATTCAGTTTAAGTTTCTATTGCAGTTAGTGTGAAATTGTATTTGAGAAATCTATGATCCCGAGAATTTCCAATTTCTGAATGAAATGCAAAATTAAGGGAAAATACGGCAAATTTTGAAAAAACGTTTAAGGGGAAAACGGCAAATATACAGGTGCGTGAGATAAGTATTGAATATGAAACAACAACAATACTACATTGTGTTGTTGTCTCAGAACATTGGCCCTCCCCAAAATAACAAATCCTCACATTTACCTCCTTTCAGCTGTACAGGTACGACAATGATCCGACCTTGGGTGCCGGCTTTCTCTGGCACCTTAAGTTATGCTGGGTTCCAGTCTCCTAATTTTTTCTTCGGCTTCACTCTTTCTTTTGGTGCCTCAAGGTTTTACTTTCATCCAAATGGGGGACAGCTTATCTTATACTCTCGATGACTTCGGAACCTCAACACAACTGGTGGATAAAGGAAAACACCAATGACGCAGAAGTGAAGGGAGTTAGACCAAGTTCGAAGAGGGACAGTTCCACAATGAACCAACTCAACTTGCCTTGGTCTTCTAACCCCTCCAAGAGCATATCACCTTTACATTAGTTCTCTATTAGTTCCATTACTTTGCTGCCCTTTTTCATTCCCACCACTTCATCCTTGGTTTCTCCACTCTCTTTATAAGTCTCATTTTCCAGCATTTCCTTTATCTTCTTTTTTCTCTGTGTCTGACGGTTGCTCTTGAATGACCTAGTGATAATATTTTCTCAAGGCTTTTTGAGCTAATGCCTGACCAATCCCCTTTTGCCCTTCTACCTTCTTATACTTGTCACTACTGACTTCTCTTTTGTGTTTGTTTTAACGTCATTTTCCCCCAGTAGCTGGGGCTCAGACGATGTCCTTCACAGGGACTTTAATTTGGCAGTGAGGAATTTCTTGGCCAGATGCCCTCTCTGACGCCAACCAATGGCTTTTTCGTTTTGTAAAGTTCCAAATTTACCCGCTCGAGAAATCGAACCCGGAACTCTTGGTTATGGTGCAGTTGCACTAACCATTAAGCCACGGCTCCTCACTTGTCACTATTGACTACTAGTCAGTTACTTTCCACGGTTTAGCATTCTAGATTCTTTTTGGCCATGGACAAAAATGTTCCTCAAATGCCAGTTTGAGTTAATTTACAGCTTCTTTGAGAGACTATTGGGGAACCACTATGTCTTTAAACTACATAGCGTCACAGAATTTTGAATCATAGATTTTCAAACGCCATCAGCTTTAATTGTTTTATCCTCCAGATAGACTTCAGAAGGGAGAACGCCACTTTCACTTTCCGAATTCTTGCTGCAATATTTGGACTCATTGGTAGAACAGTTTTACAAAATATGTATATTTTGTAAATATGTATATAGAACTGAAATGATTATCCTGTATAAAGATTATCAATAATAATAATAATAATAATAATAATAATATCTTAGGCCTTGCCTCTTGTCTTGTTAACAATACTGGTGACGTATGTCAATCTTGTACAATTTTGATTGTTTCTTCATTAAATCTTAGAGCCAAATATAAAATTGTGCTGCTGCACACTTTTGTACTCTCGATTGCTATACATTCATTTAAATTCTAACTTGTTTCCCCCTTCTCTTTANCCGGCTCCTCACTTGTCACTATTGACTACTAGTCAGTTACTTTCCACGGTTTAGCATTCTAGATTCTTTTTGGCCATGGACAAAAATGTTCCTCAAATGCCAGTTTGAGTTAATTTACAGCTTCTTTGAGAAACTATTGGGGAACCACTATGTCTTTAAACTACATAGCGTCACAGAATTTTGAATCATAGATTTTCAAACGCCATCAGCTTTAATTGTTTTACCCTCCAGATAGACTTCAGAAGGGAGAACGCCACTTTCACTTTCCGAATTCTTGCTGCAATATCTTAGGCCTTGCCTCTTGTCTTGTTAACAATACTGGTGACGTATGTCAATCTTGTACAATTTTGATTGTTTCTTCATTAAATCTTAGAGCCAAATATAAAATTGTGCTGCTGCACACTTTTGTACTCTCGATTGCTATACATTCATTTAAATTCTAACTTGTTTCCCCCTTCTCTTTAGCTTTCTTGTTATTTTCTGCATACCATGTAGTCATGATGACAGAGGAAGTCCTCCAAATCTAGATCTTCCAGTCTTTCTAAGACTGTCCATTGGATTTCTATTTTGCTCTTTGTAAGACAGGGATGTAGTCTGTATATCATGTTGCGCAATATATATAGTGAAATCATTTGCAGAAAATTTCACAGAAAGAGCAGGATCTATTTTAAATCGGCAGGGAGGATCCTGACAGTAGAGCTTCGGTCATCAGGTCCTCTGCAGCACATTCGGGAGTAAGAAGGCACCGTCAGGCTGGATTGAACGTTTAGAACTTAAAGTTAAAGTACTATCGGATTGTAAAGGTTGCTTAACACGTTTTTATCTCTCTGTCTCTTCTCTTTCCATTCTGCTTAACACTTCATTTTGCAAGCTATTTATTACATTGATAGTTACAAGGTGTAATTGGCGATTAAATCAATTCACATAAGACATGTCTTTTCTATGTCGGTCTTGTAACGTTTTCAGGCATTTTTATTTATTTATTTTATTTCTTAAACTTTATACAGGATAAAAACTTTAGTATTTACACTAAAATCGAATACAAAGAACTAAAAGCTGCTATCCTAGTTTGTCCTGTTATCGAAAACGAAAAGAAAATTTAGTATATTAAGTAAAGTAATAAATTTAAATACAGCATTAATTTCAATCTTAAAAATAATTTGAAAACGTGTTTTGAAAGAAGAGATCGAAACTTGGCTAAGCCTTGTAACGATCTGATCTTGGTATACTATTAAATAACTTAGCCCCATTAAAATGAAAACTTTGTTTGGCTATTTCAGGATATAGTCGTTTCAGCTATATATCTGAATTATTATTCTTTTCTGTCCTTCCGTGGTTTGTAATCTCGAAGCATCAGTTGAAAGTATCGCCACTGGCATTTTCTCTTAAACATTTCTATATCAGAATAGAGTTTTGTGTAGCAATTTCTTGTAGGATATCTTACACGTTTTCATTATTCGTTATTTTTTTTTAATTCTTGTTCACGTTTTGCAGCAATGATAGATGCACCGTCCAAACATTTTCTTACCATTCACTTTGAATCAAGAAAACCGTCCATAACCTTTGTGAGATTACTTCAGAAGAAGATTGTGCATCCTGTTTATGTGCCTTGGTCATTGCTACCAGGCTTTACTCAAATGTGCAATCTTTCACAAATCACACAATTAAAGAAATATTTCCCTAATTTGTATTATCACGGGTACCATTGACTTAAATTGAAAAATAGGTTGGTCAGCACTGTGGATTTTCTCCTCAAGAATATGTAAAACTTTTTTTCAGAACTTGAATAATTTTCCTGCATATTAATGTAGATATGTAACTTTCATTTATGAGAATGGGTTTGGAAGTATCCCAGAGTCTTTAGTACCCGGAAATTTCAAATTAAAACAACCAGAGAAATAAACTAGATGGTTCGTTAGTGCGAGAGGGCACACCACGACAACTGTAAGCAGAAATTCCATCAGCACGGACTGGAAATTCATTCACTCAGAGAATTTTTTTTTTCAATTTGGCGGGAAATTTAGGAGAAGGTCATGCTTTGGATGGCTCCTGAAATTTGGGCTTAACGTTTGGGTTTAACTGTTGAGTTTAGCTTTTAAATTAATATACACATATTAATACAAGAATGCTGAAAGTGAGCCGGTAGTTAAACTACTGGATTTAACGAAGTACTTACGGAGTACCGTAGATTAGCATCATTTAGGAATTTGTACATGGGGAACAAGCAGCAAAGTTAACAGTTTTTGTAACCGTTTCATGAAAACTGTTGTTTTGATAACTACTTATCTTGTACCGATCGATTTCAGTAACTTTTAAGTGCTACAAAACTTTATTTGGGTCTGTGGATAGGAGGTGAAAATCAAATGAGATTTTAGATAACATCTTTTGAAGGGTTTTGAAGTGTTTTGAATGCCTTCAAAATCAAGAGGAAAGGAGTGTATAATTTCGCCCACGCTAATTATGGATTTTCTTTGTGTTTCATACCAAAGAACTTTAAGCCTGAGCTTAGTAGTTAGCCTGTAGAATAGATATAGAACCTGTTAGACAGGAATGTTGTGATCACGCTGAGTGGAAAGTACATCGTGCGTTTGTAAAGAACTTTCGATCGAATCTGCCAGAAAGACCACAACGACATCGAATATTGTAGAGAAACGATTATTGTAAACCTTGATGAAGTAGTATTAATCCTCTCAAATAACTCAAAAAGGATACTTATTCTGGTTACTCGAAAAAAAACTAACACAGAATGAATTAGGAGTTGAAGGTCATAATTATTCTTCAGTGGATCTAATTCCTATTGGAAACGAAGCTCATTTTTGCTTCCGTGGAAAGTTGCCTTCGTTACTTTTTAGCCAGAATTCTGATAATATCCCTCGTTCCATTTCGTATTCATGATGTAGTGCTTTTACACACTTACCCGAGTCAAAATATTGAATTTAGCTTCATCGTGTATCAAAATTGGTATACCTAACTTCTGGTACTTTAATTACTGCAGCGAATTGGCTGCTCTTTAAGGCCGACAACGAAATCAAATCCAGCACAGAAAATATTAAGCTGTACGTGCGAGGACATATTACGTATTTTGTCTGGCGACGATTAAACCCATTTGGCTATTAATCAATTTCCCTACTTGAACTCTACTGGCATAGTCACATGTTTTGGAGCTCCAGATAATTTTATGGAAATATATGATTTCATGGAACTATATTAAAGAAAGAACATTGTGGGATGATGTAGCAATATACCAAGCAGAGTTTGACTGCCTGACTGGCACTGATCAAGCTGTGTGTGAAGAAGTACAGCACAGGAAAATATGTCTGTGAGCGATAATACAAGAACACAGCCACAGGTAGTGATTGATGAACTGTTATGTTTCATAACTAACAAGATTGACACTCTGCCACCTGTGACAATTACACAATTGTGTGTGAACTCTTTTAAAGATGAAGAGATAGAAGCCTCCAAGAAGGCCTTCTTTGCTTTATGTGCAGATGAAACCACATCTCGGTTTAAAAGAAGAGTGGGTACTGACAAGAACAGACAAAACATTGAGGATATTATCAAACTTCTGCAAGAAAAAGGTGATAATGTACCAAAGTATGTAGCCTTTGACTTAGGCAAATTACCCCCAATAACCTTTGACAGTGTTGATGTTTCTGTCTTGCTCAATGAGATTCGCAAAACATAGAATGAAGTAACCTTCTTAAAGCAGACACTGCAAGCACAGACTGATATTGCAAAAGATCTAGAGGGCACAATGACCAGTGTGGACACTCGTGTAAGCAGAATGGAGAGGAAAGGTGATGATCCTTTGGACAAGGGACGCAGTATGCTCCTTGACTCAGGGCATAGTGTTATAAATAAAAATATGTCCAAAATACCAGGTGGATATGCTGCAGCTGTGGCGACCAATGCTCCAACGAATAGTGGAATGATCAACATGGTGGCACCTCCCATGATGAGGGCTGGCGTTGTTGGTGGTGGTAGCCGAAAACCCAATGGTATTGTTGGCACCGGCGGAGGTAGAAAAATTGCAACGGTAAAACGCCAGCAGTCTGCTAATGTATTTGCAACCCGCTTTGATCCCAGTGTGAGTGCTACTGATATGAAAAAGTACTTAGAAGAGAAGTTGCGTTTGAAGATACAGGTCGAAAAAGTGAAAACCAAATAGGAAACGTATGCATCATTTCATATCGAATCTAGGTGCGTGAATCCTGAGGTCTTCATGGACCCAAACTTGTGTCCCGAAGAGGCATTTGTTAGGTGGTGGCGAAAGCCCCGTGAAGAGAGACAGCCTCAACCCATGGCCAGGCTAAGCATACCGACAACTGCAATCCAGCACAACAGCATGGGCAACAAAGGCAACGATGATGTAATACACCCAAAATCAGTTTAGTTCAAACTTTCCACTTACAATTGCCGGGGCCTTCCCAAAAGTCGGCAGTCATTATGTCTTAGACCAGACATTATAAACGTAATAGAAGATAGTGATTTAATCTGTTTTCACGAGACATGGTATACAAAAAATGAACCTGGAAAAATTAAAAATCTTCATGAGAAATACCATGGAATTGGCACAGCAAGTGTTAGTTATGGTTGTGGGATTATTCATGGACATCCGCCTGGTGGTACTTCTTTTCTGTGAAAGAAAGAACTTGAAAAATATATAAAACCACTAGATATTAATTTAGACTGGTGTGTTGCTATTGAATTGACTATAAAGACCAAGAAATGTGTTATATTTAATGTTTACTTGCCTTATCAGGCAAGTCATAATGAAGATGAATATATGGAGAAACTTGGGGTGCTGAAAGCAATCATTGAGGAGCTAAATATTACATGCTTTGCAGTTATTGGTGATTTTAATGCTAATCTGAGGGACATCAAAAATTCTTTATTTGCAAGACATTTGATTGATTTTCGTAATGAAAACAATCTAAAAATATCCTCTTGTATGATACTACCTAGAAACAGTTATACATATATCAGATCTAATTGGGGAATATTTTCATGGCTGGACCATATCATCACTAGTTCTGATTTTCATGATATTATTGAAAATATGTTTATTGATTATGATGTTGCATGTGATCACATCCCAATGGTAATAGCTTTAAATGTAGAAAATGCTCCAGATATAACAAATGTATCAAATAGTGTGAATACCACTAAATTGAAATGGGACAATTNGATTGATTTTCGTAATGAAAACAATCTAAAAATATCCTCTTGTATGATACTACCTAGAAACAGTTATACATATATCAGATCTAATTGGGGAATATTTTCATGGCTGGACCATATCATCACTAGTTCTGATTTTCATGATATTATTGAAAATATGTTTATTGATTATGATGTTGCATGTGATCACATCCCAATGGTAATAGCTTTAAATGTAGAAAATGCTCCAGATATAACAAATGTATCAAATAGTGTGAATACCACTAAATTGAAATGGGACAATTTGACACATGATGATATAAATAGATACTGTATTGAAACTGATAAATTGCTTAAGAATGTGGAAATCCCTACTAAGGCCATACAATGTAAAATTTTTAACTGTAAGATTGACAGTCACACACATGATATTAATGTGTTCTATAATAATATTATTGAATCGATATGTTGTAATAGTGATAATGTTTTTTCAACAAAGAAGGTTAGGCATTATGTAAATAAGCCTGGATGGGCTGATCATGTTTCTGATGTATATAATGCTTCACGAGAACCAATGAAAATGTGGTGCATTGCTGGACGACCCAGACAAGGACCAATACATGATCTGCATGTTATGGCAAAGGCAAGGTTTAAGTATGCTCTGAGATTTATACGTTCCCTCCTTCAGGTAAATTAACCACACCATTTTTTGGTTGAATCTCACTTCTCTTCCTCTTCCTACTAGCTTCAGAAATACAACACAACTCAAGGCCTATTTGGAGTTGCTGTTTCCTCACTGGAAACCTCTCACTCTATCCCACTCCAGGTAATGAGATAGAAAAAATAACCAGCAGCAAGCTCAAACTTTAGAGCGTTCAAATTACCTTCAGCAAATTAAAACCAAGCTAAATAGCTAATGAGAGGTGCTGCAATTATGAATTCTGGTGTAAGCTAATGAGTAGAGAATGGATTTGGCCATAATTATATAAAAATTCCCCAAACCCCATATTTCGGCCTTCTTGCATGAAAATCTAATATTTTGCAACGTTTTTCAAAACTCCATATTTTAGCTCACTTTGGACAAAACCTATATATTTTCGGACATATTTGGAATCAAAATACCATATTTTTTACTTCTTCCTACCGATTCCAATAGTTGTAATGTGACTTACCTAAAAAGAACACTTGAATCTGTGTGAACACTAGATTGATTAATAGATACGGTGGACAAACACTGCAATAGATGAAGGGTCGAAAGTACAAATCTATCCTAACTTCTTGCCCAAAACAGACTTAGTTGCCGGATATTGTACAAGATCCTCAAGCCGCTTACAACCATATTTCAGCTAAAGCTCTCTGTTCTGGAAATATTCTGTTTTGAAAACTTAAGAATGAGGAACTTACTGTATTTCCCTATTATAGATGGGGTAAAGAACCCCCAACGAGTCTGAAATTACTTACTTTAACAATGCATATTAACTTGTTTTGTCCTTAAAGCTAGATAAAATATCAGCCACTAACTATAAATAAGCAGCACATAATAAGTCTCTGAAAGTAAGCCTGTATATAGGACCAGCTATAAATTTTAATCTATATCTCTATAATTGTTCTCGAAACCAGGAAATTCATAAACCTTTAAATAATATTTCACGAAACGTTTTGAAAAAATTCCAGAAGTATATAGTTCTTCATTGTTTTAACCCCCACTGTATATGACATTCTAATCAATATTTTACCATACGGTGAAATTTCTTTCGTTATTTTGAGCATTTCTTTGTCAGTGCTAGCAGGCATCAGTTAGCCTACGAAGACGATGGAGTCACTATCTAGGTGTTTATTTTGAAACAGCATTGGGTGTGGCGGTAAAGACCTAATTGGGAGTGGCAATCCTTTCGTCACTGAACACATGCAAAGTCTGTTGCTGGTCGGTTTGGCTTGTTTCAGGCCTTCCTTTTCTGTTACTTTGCCTCAGTCTGCCGTGTGAGACGGAGGCAAAGCAACAGAGCAACAGATGCTCAAAACAAGACTTTGGGACAGTCTGACTTCAGGCTGTCTGATCTGAGGGAACAGGTTCCCTTGCTTTGAGGCCGACATCCATAGCCTTTAGCCCCCTATGCAGAGATCTTTAAATCAAAGCTGTGGTCTGCCAGTCAAGGGTTTACCTCGTATCAGCTCACAGTAGAGGAGATCTTTAGGTATCCTGCCAACATACCTCAGCCAACATGCGGATTTTTGCTTCAGCATTGTGTAACATGGTGGGGATTTAAGCTTTCTTTGCAACGCTATTATTTGCAACTTAATTTTGGCAGGTGATGAGAAGAATACTGGGAAGACAGCGCATGTAGAATCCATTGTTGAAAGGAAACAAGTTTTATAGATTTGAGTCTTGGTGCCATCGGTCATGCTACTGTTGGTCTACACTCTCCTTGTAAATTTCGACAGGATGGAAGTTGCGATGCCCATGAATTTATTAAAGTCTGTGTCAAGAGAGAGGAAGTCAGAGATAGTAGAACCCAGATTCACGAATTCATGGAAAACATATAACTCTTGATTAGAAATGCCGATGCTAAGTGCAGAATTAACATTTTGTTTCATGATATGTGATTTTCTCAGGTTGATAGTGGAATCAAAGTTTCGTCAAGCCTTGCTGAAACGAATCATGAGTCACTGGAGGTCCTCAGTCTAGTGACCTATTATTGCTGCATTTTCAGCAGACAGGGATTCATACAGGCATTTGAGTTGGGCTTTAAACTTTGCTCTTGGTCTGGCCAGTGCAGAGAGCTTTCCATCTGATTTGAATTTGAGATAGATACCCTCTGTGACAAAACTAACGGCTTGTTTCAGTACGATGGGAGAAAAGGTTCTGAACAAAGTAGAGCGAGAAAACATCCCTGTCCACGCTGCTTGTGATATACTGAAAGGAGCTGAAATAGCCATCAACAAGGTGTCCTTGTCATCGTAGAACCACTAGATGATGCTGAGGTGCTTTGGTTGGGACCCCATCTTGTAGAGAATTTTAAAGAGATCATCCCTGCTGACAAGATCAAAGGCCTTCCTTCAGGCCTAGGAAGTCTACAAAAAGTAGCTTGCTCCCGGTGTATCTCTTGAAACTCCTTGAGCAAGAACACTATATCAATGTTAGACCTGTTTGCTCGGAACCCGCACTGCGATTCGGGGTAGATTTTACCTGCAAGAACGTGGAGCTTCTTAAGAGTAATACGAGTATACAGCTTTCCAACAACAATCATGTCACGATAGCTACTGCAGTCGTTCCTTTCATTTCGTTTTCAATGCATCTTTGCCTGTACCAGTACAGTAAAATAAATATTTGTCAAAGCATTTAGTAATCCATGTAAATTTGGCCGATTTGTTGCTGTCATTTTTTTGCCCTACATTTGTTTTCCTTGGTAGAGCTTTGTTTTCAAAATCGTCTTTAAATACATCGTGAATTTTTGCATATCATTTTAAAAATCAACATGAAATTGGATGTTAGGACCACAAATAATCCCTTTTCAGATGGACTGAATTCTTTTAGTACAAAATGTTAGAACAATGATCGTTTGTTAGTTTTTACACCAGGATTTATCCTGTGACTTTGGTACCAATCCATAAAGTTTGGCTAGGATTCTTACATGATATGCTTTTCGTCACCTTGTCAAAGCTTTCTGATAGACCTAATGTTTGACAAACACAACACTGGTATCATCTCGTCAAATATTTCACAACATAAAGAGTACATGTTCATTTAAATATCAGTACGTTTTAGAAATTTGTCATTTGTGTCCTCAGCAACTTGCTGAAGATAAATCAAGTTACGTCTGTTGCATCAGCACCCAAAGAAACTAAGCGTCAATGCCACACCCCATTCCCTTCCGTACTCTTGTGTGTCCACGTTGACAAGAATAGGTGAGTTCTTGTTTATATTTATTTTCAAGAAAATTTAATTTATTGTTGCAGATTGAAAGACGATCTTTCTCTTTCTACCATGAAAAGTGTAACAAAAGAACTTTTTGGAAAGCCAGGTATGTGTTTTTCCTTGCTTGAACTAGGAAAAGTCCCCATTTTTCGGTGACCTTTACTGTTGCAGTCTTCAAGAGGGGTAAACAGCTGAAACCAAGGTAGGTAATTCCTCGTCATCTAAACCAGTTCTTTGTTAACT
>RDPX01000126.1:809493-823040 GCA_003991215.1 Morbakka virulenta
ATCTATCTATCTATCTATCTATCTATCTATCTATCCATCTATCTATCTATCCATCTATCCATCTTTTTTGAATTTAATGCCACAAAATACACAGTTTGCGTAATGTAACCCCAGTCATTTTGTTGGTTTGGTTTGATTTGCCTTTGCTACTTCTTGGTATTGTTGTTGTATAAAAGATTCTTTAAATCACGCTGTTTCAATATTTTTATTTTGAAATCCACGATTCGAATGAAGTGCTTAAAATTTTGAATTTTACATACGAATTTTTATTCACTTTCGTCATTTCAGCGTACACGAGGATTGACTCTGTAGATGTTGACCTTATTAAAGAAAATTGCAGGAAACTTGCAATGAATGAAATCACCGCTACAAAAATTGTACACAAAATAAATGTGAACAATGGCAAAACAACCAAAAATAGAAGTAAAAATACCATTGATAGAGAAAGCATCTAAAAACCAAACATACGTTCATATGGCAAGGGGTGGATTCGTTCTGAAAAATTTTGTTATCATTTGGTAGATAAAACCATCCAGTCATTTTTGTGATATTGAGAAATTTGTAACATGATCCTAAGGCAAATTTTCGAGATTCTCTTGGTTAACTTTTTGGTTTCTGTTAACACAACACTTTTGTTTAACGATGTAAGAGTGTAGGCCAAAAAATATTGAGCAATACATTTGAGTTCTAAAACGATTTCGTAGAAAACATGCAAGAGCTGAAAAATTATGATGTACTACCTGCAATGAATGGAACATGTGTTATTTTGATGCTCCTAGAATCTCAACAATTGACTGAAAAGGAGTGTTTACTGTGAAAGTGAAAATGACTGAGCATGGCAGAGTTTATTTTCCTGAAGCCTACATCATCATCATCGGATCGGGCTGATTGCCAGGGCCACTCTGATTCGTTGTCTTTATATGTCCCGTACCATCATTGCTGTTTGCAGTTTTGTAGCACTTAGTTCAGCGTCTTCGCAAGGTCTTCCCTTAGACGTATGACCATGCATTGGCTTCCAAAGTAGCAGAGAAGAGATTAATTCGTCTTTGCAACGATAACAATGTCCAGCACATTTCATTTCCTTTCCATTATTGGGTCGCTAACAGCCAGTATGTTTACATACAAGTTTCCTAATGTCAAGTGGCAAGTGGAACACTAATTCCAAATTGGTCAAGCTGACACGACATCATAACTGTAATCTCAGAACACACATGTTAATAAACTTTCGAAAACAATTTAAAAGAGCACTGGGATACGTGGCTAGAACGTAGCGAGGTTGAGTACACAGAGATGTTTAAGAGAAAGAAAAACTCTTACGGGCTTGTCTTCGAATGACTCGAGAAAGCCTGTAAAAGCAGCTGTAACAAAGATTTCACACTTTAAGACTTTCATCAATGTGGCTACCATTAAGTATAATGAATATAGAAATATTCAATCAGGAAATGGCCACAGTGGAAGCTAGGAAAAGAGCTTTGTAATGGAGTGAATGATACTGACAATACGCATAAAGCTGTTACAAAGAAAGACAAGATGAACAACCCTCGTGAAGAAAATAAAGCCAAAGAAGAAAAAGAAAAAGAAAAGACGACGATGACGACATACTAATAATTGGTAAAGAAAAGGTATATTGACAGTATTGTTGACGACAAAAGCGTCTTAAACATCCAAGTTTTCGAATGCAATTAAATTAATATTTCCGACGAAAGAAAAATCCACTTGTGCAAAATCCGTCACTATCGACGGATAATCGCACACAAAGCCGTCAGTTGTTGCATCAAAGTTTTGTGCCTTTTTCACGAACATTGCATCAAATCTAAAGAAAGCTACAGCACCCTTGAAGGACTCTGTCTGATCTCCTGCATACTTGAACAAGAACAAAACATATACAACTTTTCGTTTGAGAAGCGTTACTGCCAGTAAAACGTTTAAAGAATTAAAAAAGCTAAATCGAAGTAAAGCAGCAGGACGAGATAACTTACCACCTGGATTCCTCAAAGACTGTGCTATTCACCTTGCAAAACCTTTCTCCCATTTGGTTAATCTGTGTCTTAAACTAGCAGCAGTTCCAAATAACTTCAATGTCGGCAAGGTTTCACCAGTCTTCAAAAGCGGTAGTAAGCACAACAACGAGTATTACGGACCTCTTACTGCACAGGAGCGATTTTCGTTGACTTGTCAAAAGCTTTCGACACCTTGAATCATAGCCAAATCATTACGAACCTGTCAACCTTTGGGATTTTGGGAACGGAGAAGGAATTTTGTACGAACTATCTGTTTAACCGGGAACAGCAAGTGTCATTCAAAAACGCAACTTCTGATATTAAGTCAATAAACTGTGGGGTAACACAAGGGTCTATATTGGGTCATCTTCTGTTCCTACTCAGCTTCAATGAAATGGAGTTCTGTTTGAAAGAATGTAAACTATTAATGTATGCCGATGACACAGTCATATACACCTCGTCTAACGATCACGTCAGTCTTCAATAGAAACTATTTAGAGACTTTGCCAACATTGCCGAATGGTTACAAGAAAACGGTCTAATTACGAATATGAAAAAGGGGAAAAAAGAATGTATGCTGTTTGGTTTGCAGCGAAAACTTTCAGAAAAATCCCCAGACGTAACACATCACAGCAGCCCCATCTTGAGCCTGAACAAATATACCTAACTTAGCGTCAGACTAGACCAATCACTAAACCTTTCGACACACGTCAAGGAGACACTACAGAAGGCAACAGGGTGACTCGACCTACTGCGGCATTTACGATCTCAGTTAACACCAAAATCAGTACTCGCTATATATCAGTCTTTGCTGATACCAATTTTCACTTATTGTTTAATCGTGACGATGCATGCTAGCAACACTTGCAAACAAAAGATTAGATCAATAGAAAAATTGGCACAGGAAATCGTTTTTAATGGAAAGCGTGACCAACAGGAGATAAGATCCATCGATCACCTGATGAAAAGAAAGCTATGCGAGCAAGTCTGCAAATGTCTACATGGGGATGTCTGTATGAATGTCAAGAACTATTTTGAAGTAATGAATAACAATACAAGAAATGACAATATTTTATTGGATTTTACTTATTTTTTTTTATTTATTTTTTTTAGTTTTAACGTCATTTTTTCCCCAGCAATTGGGGCTCAGACGGTGCCCTTCAGAGGGACTTTTTGATTTGGCAGTGAGGAATTTCTTGGCCGGATGCCTTTCCTGACGCCAACCAATGGCTTTTTTTTTCTTTACAAAGTTCCAAAATTCTCCTCAACAGCTCGGGGAATCGAACCCGGAACTCTTGGTTACTGTGCAGTTGCACTAACCATTAAGCCACGGCTCCTCTATTGGATTTTACTTATTTTACCGGAACTAAATTTTTTAATGAGTTACGAGCCATCATTATTGAAGGGGGTGGGGGAAGACAGAATCGCTTTCCACGTTTTTAACATATTTTAATTGAATAAAGATACATATATATGTCTTTAACTATTTTCAAACGCATGATGCAGATTTTTTTATCAACAGGACCCAATGATAGAACAGAATTTTTTTATTTGTAAATACTTTATTTGTAAATATGTAAATTTTAAATTGGCCTCTCCTGTAAAAACATTCGTAAAAAAAAATAAAAAATAATAATTATAATAATAATAATATTTATGATAATAAAGTACTTCTTAACTTGTGAAATGACTTCGGAAGACACATGCCTTGCTCTTTTGTATTTTGTTCATTTTTCCAGACTTTCTTACCTCAAGTTTAAGTGGCTTTCTTGACAGCACAAAGTGGTTCACCTAATAATACATTTGTTATGTATAATATATTATATTTCATTATATAGGATAGAATATTATAAAATTGGATATGGCATTTTTTCTTAAAAGTTTTATTTGCTATATTTTTTAAATAGAACGAGTGGAGAGACTGGAACGTTATGAGCCTGGAAAAAATCTCTCAGTTTCTCAGATAATTGTCCATCCGGACTACTTATTTCTCAGCAATATCAGCGACTACAGTTTATTCACACTTGATAATGACATTGCTCTCTTAAAATTATCTGAACCTGTTAATGATCCTACAAGTATAGTCGAATTACCATCTGCAGATGCCGATATCTCTTCTACAGTCAATCCACAATGCAAAGGGGCAGGTAAGAAATACGTTTTTATTAAGTATCTTTTGGGTTTTTTTTTCTTGATTCATTTGACGATTAATATAGATTTAGCAATAGATCAGTCTAAATTTTTGTTTTCTTTAAGGTATACCATTTATAACTATGTTGACCATATAATGTGAGGAAGTAGTGAGGATTTGTCATGATTAACTTTTGAGGGAACCGAGACGGAAGTAGATGTACCTATCTACTTCTGTCTCGGTTTTCTACGGCCTCTTCTTCCCTCTTTTTACTGTAAATGTGAAATAACCACATACAGTCCATCTCCAAAAATGTAAAGGGTGAAAGAAGAATGCAGTCTATATTTGAAAAGACACAACAAAGATCAAACACTGAGAAACATTAGAACCTCAGGAATTGTTTTAGTGGAAAATAAAAGTGAACACAAGTGTCATCCTATCAAATACTATCAAATATTTTAAATCTGAAAATGGTTAAAAACAATAACAAAAATTGTAGATATTAAAAAGTCATATATTATATTACTTGATTAAAACACATTTATTTATTTATTTATATACTAGAAGCTTTTTGTAAGACAAGCTCATATTATTATTTGAAACATTTTGAAAGATCTATACAAAGTTTTAAATTTTCTCATTGTGACGACCACCACACATGGAGCATTGACTCTGTGCAACGCTATCGCATAGTCTTCTGAGAATTTTATCCCGGTATTGTACTTTTAATAACACTTTTGCCATCTTGGTGGTGTTTTTTTAGGATGTTCACATTGTTGTTTATCGTGCAGCACAATAACTTTGTCAAAAGACTCTCTAATGATAGGCTCGTAAAATGTTGGAGGGTATTGGTTTTTCTCCAGAACTTTTTAGTCTGTTCCAGACTTGCTTGGAAGAATTGCCAGGTGCTGCATGCTCGGTTTATTCTATATACAAAACCTGACACTAGGGATTTTTGTATCTTTTTGGTGCTAAAGCATGATAATTAGTTTTGAGCCCGGTATCTTTTTGCTTGCTATACCATGTAGACGAGAAGTTGCTCTTTTCATGATCATGCATGATCTTCATGTCCAGCACAGGATGTTTAGTTTTATGTTCACGTTTTAATTGGAATTTTAGTTTTGGATGAAGACAGTTCTTTTTCCCATGTGACCTTTTTTTGGTCCATCAAAGTGTCATCTATGTAACGGAAGTAGAGTTTAACTTCTCCTCGAATGGTGTTATTATACTGGATGAGCCAATTGTTAGCAAAATGTGGACCAGGTGGAGTGCCCATTTACAGGCCGTCAGTCTGTCTGTAAAACCATTATGTGTGGAAATGATGGCATCAAATGATTCTATGTTTGCCAAAGTGATAAATGTCTCTCTATCAATGTTTGGTCTGTGTTTTTCAGGTAGGACAAACAACATATCAGTAAATTTGTATAGAGGGACACTACATCGAAACATATGATCTCCTTGTCTTTCTCAAGAATCACAGTCCTCAAACTATCACAGGTTTATTTTTGTAGATGCATTGATTTTATATTCTGGGACTACAGAATGGCACTCTGCCACATATTCTGCAACTTTATGGTAAGCTGAGCGTGACATTGATAGAACTTGCCTGACTCGGAGGTTTTTCTTGTGAACTTTGGCAAGGCCATATTGGCGTCCAGGCTGACTGCCTCTTGCTCTGCCATCTTCTCACATAATGTTTCATCAATTTTCCCTGTATCAAGTAAGAGTTTCAAGATGTCACGTATTCTTTCTCCCTCTTTTAAAACCAGGTGAATGGCATTCTTTCTAGGTTTCACATATTTTTCGAATTAAGGAAGGTTAATAATTAATCTGATCCACTTTTTCATTGTGTGCATCTTTCTTCATCACACAGATTCAAACACCCTTATCGAATAGAACTGCGAGTAAATCATTTTCTTACCGATAATCCTTAGTCATTTGGATTAGCCATTGTCACTTTTTTCCTGACTTCTACTTTCATATGTTACTGTTTAAACTATGGCTACTTTTATTAAGCTCAATATATGTCTATTCATGACCTTCTCCAATTTCATCCCTTAACAGAGGTTTTAAGTACTCAGAATCTTATAGTAGTATACTCCATAGATGGTAAGACGGTAATTCAGAGCTTAAGCTTTAAATTATGACAACAAAATTAAAGCAAACATATATGGGTTTGTAGAGACCATTAATAGATCGTAAAATAAATATAAATAGCAAATATACCATATGAAAAGCGTATGTGTAATCGTTAATTCTGCAGAGGTGCAACACATGGGCTTTACCATCAAAGTCAAAGAAAAGCATGGTGAACACTGATGTATGGTTGGTGAAGAGAATGATTCACAACAAATATAAAATCAATTGGTATGTTATATGAGTTTCTTTAGTCATCTTAGTTGTGGAACTCAAGTAAAGAATCCCATTAACATTGACTATACTCAAGAAATCAAATGTAGGAAGACAAAGACAGGAAACAACGGATCATGTACGGTAGTTGACGAAATGTCTTGTGAACTTTTCCACTACAAGCAAAATCAAAGAACGCAGAGGTTAATCTTTGCAGGATATAGCCTCGATTGACAAATTGGATGGTTATTTTAAACGCGTTCATGTCAGATTTTACAGTATTAGTGATACATTTGCACCTTGTGTGGCCTAGCGTAACAGTTTAGTGATGAAAGAACTTTCGTAGTGATATATATATATATATATATATATATATATATATATATGGTTCGATCTGCACACACACATATTTGTGTCTTATTATCAACGAACAAAATACAGATCAAGTAAAGCCTGTGTGGAATGACTAGTCTGCCACAAGAATGAATTGTTGTCAATATTCTAATTGACTAACACAAAGTAGAAGATTGTAGAATCCTGCAGTCACTAGAAATCAAATGTGAAGGAAAACAAGCATAAAAGAAGAAGGAAGAATGCTGCTAGAACAATAGAGATAGAGAACAGAACATGGCTGCTCTGATCGATCTTTTTTTTGTTCAGACATGCTAATTAACCTTTCAGAGTCTTCGGTCTTTCCACTGTTACTTATCGACCATGATATTATTGTCTATACGATGAAAAAAATATAAACCGGCTAAAATTGAATATCAGGATTATTGATATTAGAATTCTGATATTATGCACGAAGAGATTAAAAAATCTAATTGGCAACCAGTTTATGAAACTGCACATGGTAATGTTGCAGCATTGAAATTTAATACATTCCTTATCTGTATGTACGACCGGTATACTCCTAGAATTGGGAAAAACTACTAAAGGGAGGCCATATAAATAGCTTAATGCAGACCTGAAAACAGATATGAACGATAAGGATCGCCAATTACTTAAAACACGCAAGTCAAAGAAATACAAGACTGGTTAGCAAACAAGACGTTACGCAATCAGTTGACTGCTCTTGTTAAAAAAAGGCAAAATCGAATTGCCACATAACTGTTGTCAAGATAATAAAACTAACCCCTGAAAATTTTAGAATTCTGTCAAAGAAACTTTTTCGAATAAATCTAAACCCGTAGAAACTATTTCCAAAAGTCCGAAAGATCTTTTGCCGATGGCTAAAAAATTCAGCCAGTCTTTCAAAACCGCCATTAAATTCATCAAAGAGGCTGCTATACTATAACTAATTTTGCATGGCAATTTCCAATTGACATACGTCCACACATCGATAAAACTTTCCAGAGAGAGTATGTATCTAAAGTCTTTATCGAAAATCTCTTAAACAACAGAAAGCTAAAGCTATTGACAATGAGTCCCTTGCACTGCTGAAGGATGGTTCAAGATTCATTTCCAGGGCCATTATGTCACATTATCAACTTATCAGAGTAAACTTCAACCTTACCATCTATATGGAAAAAGGAAAAGTTCCTGAACTTTAGCTGAACGTTGAACGTTGAACGTTAGCTGAACTTTGCTTGGCCTTGGCCCAAGCAAAGGTCAGCTTGGGTCAAGGCCAGTGTACAAATCTGGCTATTCTTCAGAAGCAGTAAAATAACGTCCATTCTTAAAATTGTCTGCATTCTCTAAGATTCTAGAAAATTCCATTCATAAATGTTTGATGAGTTTTCTTGAGAAAAAATACCTGATAACCAGACAACAATATGGATTCAAGCAAAAATGTTGGGTAAAAATGGAGGGCAGCACTCCTGTGCGATAGAATTCGTCAAGAAATCGACTCAAGTCAGTTAGTTGATGCCATATACTTAGACTTCTCGAAAGTGTTTGACATGACTGGGCATGCTATTCTGTCCAACATTTTGGTCTCATTTGGGTTTATGGGTAGAGAAAATCAATAGGCTGCAGACTATTTTTAATCAGAAACCAAATCGTCAAGGTAAATGGTATTTCGTCTAACCAAGAACCATTTCTTACCGAGGTTCCATAAGAGTCCATACTAAAATATTCACCTCAATGATTCTCCCTTCTGTAATTTATAGTTGTCCTATTAAATTCACCTCCACACAGTTTCAACTTGATCGATACTTGTCGCTTAAACGAAGAATAAGCTAAAGCGATCATCAACGATCGAATTGCGATACCCACCGTTGACAACCAATCGAAACGTGAATACGTAACTATGGTTAAGAAATGTATCTACAAAGAATTTAACTGCGATATTTTCAAAAATTATTTTGAATTATTTAGTCAAGACAGAAATACTACGGAAGTTGCTAGTCGTGGCTTCATTTCACTCGTGGTATTTTGGACAGCAGTTTAGCTTTGCACCTTTGCACATACGCAAAGTTTTATCTGCAAGCAATTTAAAATGGGATTTATACGCATGTGTTTCCTGGTTCTATCATTTTCTTTCTTAACACTTTTGATACTTTCTTTCCACCGTTTGAAGTCCATTTGCAATTTTTGCTTTTCTTTCTATATTTTCTAATGATTTTGTTTTAATCTTCAAACAGCTTGCACCGCTTACATTTTAACGTTTTCATTAACCTAGTTTTTGTCCTGTCTTGTGTGATTTGTTTTTACTTATTTCTTCTTGTTGTTGGATATTGGTATTTTACAACGAACAATCATTAATAGCAGTTTTATTGTACATATTCACTTGTACATATTTCTAAAGTTCTCATTCTGTAAAAAATGTCATAGATGAATAGAACTCATCTATTT
Source organism: Morbakka virulenta (assembly GCA_003991215.1). Taxonomy (NCBI): domain Eukaryota; kingdom Metazoa; phylum Cnidaria; class Cubozoa; order Carybdeida; family Carukiidae; genus Morbakka; species Morbakka virulenta. Next base: position 818,770 of record RDPX01000126.1, read on the forward strand.
AGCATTTAATTGTTTGATATCGTCCAGTATCAAATTGTATTCAGTATTTAATCTGTAAGTAGCCTGCTATTGTCTAAATACGAAATTTTCTAAGCAAATATAACATTTTGGAGGGGATTTTTTTGCAATGCATCAGCTTTAGAATATCTCTAGCAAACAGATTGTGTAGAGCTTATTGATTGTACTTGATTTTTTTACAGGTTGGGGGCGAATTTTGCCATACCCTTCGCTTGAAGCCAGCGACCAAATACATTATCTACACAACGCCTCAAGATATCTTATGGAGATCAAGATTCCATTAGCTAACAAAAGCAAATGTCTAGATGAGGATAACATTAGAAACGACCCATTTTTTGGAGATAACATGGAAAAAATAATATGTGGAGGCACAAAAGGAAGTACAGAATCAACTAATGTTTGTACTGGAGATTCTGGATCACCCCTGGTTTGTAAAGGTACTCATAATCAAAATGTATTACAGGGAATAATGCTGGCTGGTGGTGCCCTATGTTTACCCGGTCGACATTATTTTTATATGCTAGAAATTTCGAAGTATGCCAGCTGGATCCAGAGCATTATCACGAAGAAGAAAGAATAAAAGTTTCTCTCCAACGACACAAATTCATGAAGACAGTCAAAATACAATTACTATCCAGCACACCACATTCTTTTCTTTTACTCTTCCCGTATAAATTACATTAACATATGCAGCAGTTGTCTTTGTGTACACTAATGTACTATTTATGGTAAAAAAATATATCTTTATAGTGTACGGCCAAAGCAACAGTCTGAAACCATTAATTAGGTTGTTAACTATGATTTTGGGATAGCGCAGCGTCTAGCATTGAATCCTAAATTGGCCAAAATTTTAAGGACCAACTTATCTGACTTACTGGATCAAGAGGATTGCCTGGGCCACTCTGATTCGTTGTCTTGATATGTTACGATCCATCATTGCTGTTTGCAGTACTTTAGCACTTAGTCCAGTGTTTTCACGTAACAAATTCACTTATGTTTTGCAAGGTCTTCCCCTAGACATATGACCATGTGTTGAATTTTGATTAATTCGTCTTTGCTACAGTAGCAATGTCCAGCAAATTTCATTCGTCTTTCCATTATGGTATCGCCAACTGCCTGTATGTTTCATTACAATTCTGCTAATGTCGGAAGCTCGGTCCAAGATTTATTGAGAACAACCCGCAACATCCTAGTGTAGGTATCATCTAGCTTTTTCATTTGATCTTTGAGAAGCGTCCAAGTAGTCGATCCATACAGTAAAACTGGCTCGATCACGGCTCAGAAGAAGTTCCTTTTAAGGTTGTTAGGTAAGGTCGATTTCCAAATACGTGTCAATTTATCAACTGCTTTCCGCGCTTTTACAATGCGGATATTAATATTCTTATTTGTTGAAGCGATTTCGGTTGCAAGGTAAGTAAAATAATTTACTTTTTTAAGCGGAATATTGTTGATTGTAGTTGCAATGCCTGTTTGGTTAAAGTCCATCAGTTCCGTCTTTTTCGCCTTTACATAGAGTCCGATGATAGAAGCAACTTCCTCCAGCGATTGAAAAAGTATTTAAGCGTTACAAATTCCATCTGCAAATGGCACCAAGTCATCAGCATAATCTCTGTCAGTTATCTTAAGAGATGGATATAGTCTGCTCGTGACCTTATAAAGAGTGAAACTTAAATCGTTATAGATGTGAACGGAAAAGCGCAAGAGATAATTCAATGCTTTTATGAAGAGTAGTGGAGCAAGCGTATTCCCTTGTAACACCCCTGCACGTATCTTGAAAAAGTCTGTGTTCCCATCTGGCGACCGTCCATAGACTCATTCTTATGATATAACATCATAATTGAAGTAACTATTTCCGTTGGGATTCCATAGGACAGCAGTATGTCCTTCAGCTTTTCACGGTGCACTGCGTCGCATGCCTTAGAAAAGTCGATGAATATTATAGATGCTTTAAGGTTTTTAGCTTTAACTCCCTCTAGAATCCTTCTTCTGTAAGATTCTGTCCGGTGGTCGATCAATTTGGCCTAAAATTGTTTTGGTTGGACCTAATGATACTATCCATTTCTGGAAGTATTCTATTGCTCAGCATAGTGTTGTAAAATCCTTGGTGCGATGCAAGTTAGCGTTATGCCTCTATAATTTTCAGGTAGCAACAGATCACCCTTTTTTAGAAAGAGGAGAATACAATCTTAAAGCCGGATATATTTAGGATTCGTGTTGCACACTTCATTGCAAAGTCGTAACAATATATCATTGAATTTACCAGTCTTCCAAGTTTCAGGGGATAAAGTATCAAGTCAAGCTGATTTGTTATTTTTAGCCGACTTTAGGGCCTTTTCTAGTTCGTCCATAGTAAATATTTCTTTTTTAATGGGTAGTTCATGCCGATTTACTTTCTGGATAGGTTGGTCATGATAACTGGTAATGTACCAAGTAGTATTTCAAAGTGACTTTTCCATTTTTGCAGTCTTTCTTCTTGACTTTTGGCTTTCAATTTGTAATTGGTAGATCGTTTTCTACCACTAACGTCATTGATAAGTTGCCAAGCTTGTTAGCTCTGGTGGTTGTCCGCAGCGACTTGAATTTCACCGATTTGCTTTTGTACATACTTCTGTTGTTCTGCAGTGTATATAGGCTCTAAGTCTTGATGGGCGGAAGCATAACGTCAAAGATTGGCTCTTGATGGGGCTTTATTCTTTTTTCGAGCAAGTATCTTTAGTTGGTCTCGTTTAGTTTTGACTAGGTGGTTTTCCCAAGGTAACCGAAACTTGCGTTTAGGCCTGGTAAGAACAATATCTGCGCTAGTTTTTTTGTGTGCTGATATGAATGCCTCATAAATGTCATTTTTATCAATTGAAATTATCCTTCAATGTATCGAATCGATTTCGCAGGCTTATGCTATATAGATGTAGAAGGTTTTTTATTTTGAGAAAATTCCTTCCAGTCATAGCATGGTGCGTGTGATTTCTTCTTTTTGTTTGCTCTAAGACTCAATTTGACTTTCGCCGATACGATTCAGTGGTCTGTACAGACACCCTCAAATGTGTTGTAACACGCAAAATTATGGACTGACTTAATCCATTTTTTGTTTAAGATGATATAATCAAGGAAAAATCTGGTATTGAGACTACTCAGGTTATTTTGGATTAAAAACTGTTCGAGATAATCACCATGCCTGTTATTTTGTGTATGATAGGTGTATTTATTTTCCTCTGTGTGACTGAGTTGTGCCTTAAAGTCACCAGCAATCATCAAGAAATTTTGTTTTTGTACTGCACGTACAAGTGATGATAAGTCATCATAGAAATCATATATTTGTAGGACTGTAGCACAATATTATTGTTAATGTTAGATTACCGCTGAATGTGGCTATGATTATTCGTGACGGAATCTTCTCGATGCTGATTAGAGGGTATTTTTTCTTTGTGATTTTGGTCTGTAGCATATTTTTCGATAGCCGGGGCTCGACCATGCACCCTGGAACGCGCTCCTTGGTGATCCACGGAATGAGCGATGCAGTTTGAACGTCTGGGAATTTGAATCAAGAGTAATCCTTTCGTTCGAAATGTTGCACTTGCACAAGCACGCGACGACTGTATTTAAGGGCAGTGGTTACCTACCTGAACCAATGGATTTTGACCATTGATTAAATTTAGGTCTTCCGCTCAACATCTAGATCTAGAGGCAGTCTCCCTATGTGCAACACGGAGACCCGTGGATTGGTGTTGTCTTCACCACACCAACAGTATACCGTAAATCCCCGACTATTAGCCCACGGATATATAAGCCCAGCCAATTCTAATTCAATGTGCTGTCGTGCCTATTAGAGCATTTATCTCAGATTCGTTCCAACAGAAATAAAAAAGAATATAGCGTTGGTTTCATTTCTCAGCTCTAGTTGTGTATGAATATTGTATAAACTTTACTGTTTAAGGTTCTGGGAATGCTACATTTATGACACTTCAGGCATTAAACAAAACAACTGCACGCTACTATGATTTCTCTTCCTTGTGTTCACATTCCCTCTACTTCTGGTCTTAATTTTTCCGTAATTTCTACTTTAATTGGAAAGATGTTTCCACCTTTAAGTTCTAGTGCAACTTTTTGAGTAAAGATTTTTGTTACATAATCCAACAGTTAAACAAGTATTGGTTTTTACACGTTTCTTAACAAGGATTGCATTATTTCTTAGACTGTGTCGATTCCCAGCATCTAAAATGCACATTAGCTTTCCTCCAATGCGATAATTTGATTGA
>RDPX01000126.1:826151-836410 GCA_003991215.1 Morbakka virulenta
TGCTGATATGAATGCCTCATAAATGTCATTTTTATCAATTGAAATTATCCTTCAATGTATCGAATCGATTTCGCAGGCTTATGCTATATAGATGTAGAAGGTTTTTTATTTTGAGAAAATTCCTTCCAGTCATAGCATGGTGCGTGTGATTTCTTCTTTTTGTTTGCTCTAAGACTCAATTTGACTTTCGCCGATACGATTCAGTGGTCTGTACAGACACCCTCAAATGTGTTGTAACACGCAAAATTATGGACTGACTTAATCCATTTTTTGTTTAAGATGATATAATCAAGGAAAAATCTGGTATTGAGACTACTCAGGTTATTTTGGATTAAAAACTGTTCGAGATAATCACCATGCCTGTTATTTTGTGTATGATAGGTGTATTTATTTTCCTCTGTGTGACTAAGTTGTGCGTTAAAGTCACCAGCAATCATCAAGAAACTATGATTTGGTACTTCACGTACAAGTGATGATAAGTCGTCATAAAAATCAGATATTTTGTTTTCTTCGGAAACATTTGTAGGACTGTAGCACAATATTATTGTTAATGTTGGATTACCGCTGAATGTGGCTATGATTATTTGTGACGAAATTTTCTCGATGCTGATTAGAGAAGACATAGCTAAAGGGCTTAGTAAGATACCTACTCCACCCACTGAGCTATTTGACGAGATTTTCCAGCAAGATGCTCTTACTAGTGACCAACTTGAAGGGACGTCATGATATTCTAGCATGTTTTCATGAGAAAAGCGATGTTCCTGTAAACATATGACACCAATTCTGTGTTCAATGGCAGAAGCAATCCATTCAGAAATCTGTGACTCACTGTTTAAGATGCACACGTTGAAAGTGGATACTCGAAAGAAAACTTTGGATCTTGTTAACGATGGCATTTTTTTTTCATTGTGATTTTGGTCAGTAGCATATTTTTTGATAGCCGGGGTTCAACCATGCACCCTGAAACGCGCGTCTTGGTGATCCACGGGAGGAGTGATGCGGTTTGAACGTCTGGGGATTTGAATCATGAGTAATCCTTTCGTTCGCAATGATACAATTGGATACGCACGCGACGACATTATTCAAGGGCAATGGTTACCTAACTGAACCAATTGATCTTGACCATTGACTAAATATAGAAGCTGTTCCACTCAACATCCCGTGAAATTTACCATTGACTTTAAAAGTTCCTTCCTGCTAAACTTTACATCCATCATGCTGCTCCCCAAGACTTTTCCACTAACCCAGGTCGCGCAGCTACCAGATGCTATGCCTTGCTGAAGGGCAACCCGTGATTTTGTCTGGGACTGCTTATTTCCATATTCGCAGCTAACGTCTATATCTAAAGACTGTTTCCTTATCAACAACATTCAGACCCATGGATGGGGGTTGTCTTCACCACACAAACAGTATACCGTAAATTCCCGACTATTAGCCCACGGATATATAAGCCCAGCCAATTCTAATTCAGTAAGCTGTCGTGCCTATTAGAGAATTTAACTCAGATTCGTTCCAACAGAAATAAAAAAGAATATAGCGTTGGTTTCATTTCTCAGCTGTAGTTGTGAATTAATATTGTATTAACTTTACTGTTTGAGGTTCTGGGAATGCAACATTTATGACACTTCAGACATTAAACAAAACAACTGCACGCTACTATGATTTCTCTTCCTTGTGTCCACATTCCCTCTACTTCTGGTCTTAATTTTTCCGTAATTTCTACTTTAATTGGAAAGATGTTTCCACCTTTAAGGTCTAGTGCAACTTTTTGAGTAAAGATTTTTGTTACATAATCCAACAGTTAAACACGTATTGGTTTTTACACGTTTCTTAACAAGGATTGCATTATTTCTTAGACTGTGTCGATCCCCAGCCTCTAAAATGCACATTAGCTTTCCTCCAATGCGATAATTTGATTGACATACATTATGTCTTTACATCTGGGATACTACCTTGCAAAGAGAATGGAAGCCATTTTTTCAACCTTTACGTTCCACTGAGTTTACAATTTGTCAGTATACTGGTGGAGCTAACACCAGTATATTGACGAATTGTAAACACAATTCTTGCTCTTTTCCTGCTGTGCGGCTAAAATATTTTCAGCATAACTTCATTGTGAAAACAGGAGGTAGTATGCTCTTCTTATTTTCAGTGATATCATCACAAACACACTATAAACAAACGTGGTTTGAGTCAACCTGTTGATAATCAACTCAAAACGACAAAGCAAAATTATTGTATATTTTAGCATCAAGCGTATTTTTAGTTGTATATTGGAAAATGCTATACACAGTGTTATATGCATATATTGTTCATTATTTCCTATGCCAGAAAATAAAAAAAATGTGTTCATTACGTTATTGTAACATAGGGTAAAGTTCTGATTACAGACCCACTCTTTTATAAGCATCCCCACTATAAGCCCACCCAAAAGGGCGTATGAGTGAATATAATCCAGGGTCTTTAATTGGACCTTTGCTGTAGTATACTGGCAAATAAAGTGTCTTCCTTATCTTTTTCACCTTCCATCTTCTTCCAGCTTAGAAGTTGTGTCGATCGGTAGACATGTTTTCCTCCCCTCTGGCATATTGCTAGTATTATCCTCCTTAGCCCCAATTGCCCTCATATCGGTCTGCAGTCTGTCTCTCCAGCTCAGTTTCTGGCCTCCTCAACTTCTTTATCCAACTTCTTGTTGATATAACACGCGCTTCACGATGTTTTCCTTTTCCCTCTTTATTATGTGACCAAACCAGTTTCCTCTCTTACTTTTCTGCCCATTTCTACCACTTTTGCCTGGTTCCTTGAATCCGAATTTATCCTGTGCTTGAGAACTGCTACCCCAGTGATCCACCGTAACATTTTCATTTCTGTAGACTCCAACTGCCTTTCGTCGTCTATCTCCAATTATCCAGGTCTCAGCACCTTACAAGAAAACAGTTTGATGGCCACCTTTTAGAAGTAACTCTTAAGGTAAATTGGTGCCTTATTGTCACAAACAACTGCACTACTCTCGCCTACTTTCTCCAGGTACTTCCGGCTCTTGTCTTGACCTATTTTGCACAACCTCCTTCCTTTTGGATGATAGAGCGTAAATATCCGAGCTTTTCCACTGCCTTGATCTCTTCTCTATGACTATCCACGATCTGAGGAACTTCTCCCTTGTATCTATTGGATACCATTACCTCTGTCTTCTTTGCATTCACCATCAGGTCTCTCTTCTTCAGAGGTTCTTGTCACTCAGCCATTCTCTCCTGAGGTTTTTTCTCCTCGCTAGCTCTGATGGCCAAAGCGTCACCACAAAGGCGTTCCTGTGGTGCACCTCTACTTATGTGGCAGGAAATTGTACCCATGGTGATAAAGGATAGGAGAGGATTTAAGGGTTAGCGTTGATGCAGTTTGACCCTGATTTAAGAGAGAATGCCTCTCCTGCATCTGTTCTCACCAATGTTTTGCAGCATGAGTAAGGACTTCTGACAACTCTCACAAGCTTTTTGCTAACTCTTGTTTTTCTTAGGCACCAATATACAAATTCCCTTGGGACTCTGTCGTATGCCTTTTCAAGGTCTACAAAGCCTGTGAGTAGTTTCTTGTTGCCTTCGAGAGCCTTTTCTTGCAGCTGCCGCAGAGTGAATCTAGCGTTTACCATCCCTCTTCTTTCCATAAAACCGAACTGCATATCACCTTAACTATCTTTATAAGTCTCTTACCCAGGCTTTTTTGCAAAGCTTTATTGCATATTCCAGGAACGTTATTCCCTTCAAGGTATTGCAGCTGATGTTTTCTCCTTTCTCTTTGCAGATAGGGATCAAAATACTCTTCTTACAGTCCTTGGCTATTTCCTCATTATCCCATATCAGTAGATAGGTAAGGGTAGGTGTGGTTATCCACTTTTTTTTTCACCGACCCTCCTTAAAACATACATTATTCAATTTAAGACAATACTATACATTAACTTTACACCTCTTTTAAACAAACATTATAAAAAATTAACGAATTTCCAAGTATTCTCAGCAAATCATGCATTGAAACATTACAAATACCTATGTACATGCAAATAAAATGTTGACAAATGATGAATTTATTGCGATTTGCAACATACAGTTAATTATAGTTATTTACTTGAAAAACATGCCAATAAGTAATATAAAAACACATGTAAAATACAATTTAAATCTCAATTATATTTCATTAAAATTTAGTAAGAAATGTAAATCAAAAAGTTGATAACTACATCTTCCCTTACCTATCTACTACACTTTATTAATATTTATGTATTTTTTCACATTATGTATAGTTAAAGTATCAGCATGTATTTTCAAATCGATTTACTTACATTCTTTATTTTAGTTTACTTGTGCATGTATATCTAGACCCTATTGTATGTTGTTATTTTCAATAGAAGCTCTTATAACCGTTTATGTTAGTGAGTGGTTAATAATGTCATTTACTGATAAGACTCCACCGTGAAATTTGATCTCCCACCGAGAAGCTAGGTACTCTGTTTGCTTATTAGCCCACAGCTGTCAATTTCATTGATAACGTCCAAAGATAAGGTTTGACCTAGCATAGTGCACTGTTTAATTAGTTACGACAATGCTGGATGCGTTCACATAGCGCTCTCGTGAACTGTAACTGACATTAAATTGTATTATGCGAACTCAATTCTGCTGACACTTCTAAGGTTAATAATACAATCACAGCTTTATTTGTAAGATATATAAAGCAAATCATTAATATTGTGTATTTATTATTGTTTAGTAAGTATTACTTATTGTTATCTCAGCAGAATGTTTTTTTAAGTTAGAACCCCATCTATGATGTAGGGTAAACTTGCATACATGTACATATACATGTACACTACATGACTACAATATTGTTATATGACTACATAAAACTAAGTGAATTTAATAAACATTATTATACACACAATGCACTTGTATAGTAAGGCTGAATATACATCTACGTATAGTTACAAATCGCAGAGAGCTGACATTTTAAGATAGCTGCAGCTTCTTCCCAATTCCTAATAGAACATCCTCGTCTTCAGGTCTTTCTTCACATTCAGTCTCCATATCAGCAAAGAGGTTTATTTCACCCTCAACTTTGACATGTTCAAAGATCTGCAATAAGAAAATAAGAAAAGAATTATATTTAGTAGTGATAATTAGCGTATCTGCCTATCACATGGAGATTCACATCTGATTCTCAACATGACTATCATTTCAGCTTAGTCTGAGTCATACCAAAGGCTTTAGAAATGGTAACTATTGCTTGCCTGGTAGGTATACAATCATTAAGGTATAGGAGCGTCTCAAGAGTCCTCAGCTGCTATATACAGGGATGTAATTACAAGCTTGAGTAACTTATTTTAGACCAGCTTACAATCAGAATCCTCGAGGCTCAAGAAATGGAGTTCCACCTATCGTCTTATTTCAGGTTCCACTCTCAACTCAAAGACTTCCCGGTTTGACATCCTACGATGGGATCCTTTTTTGGAGCTTATCGAATGTTTGCTAAGTGATTTTTCTAGCTTTCTTATATCCTCAAGTGTACTTCCTTTCAAAGGATGCTGTTCAATCTGACTGTGAATAGCATCTAGCGAGAAAGAACCAATTGATTTAAAGGTATTAGCTGCCATAGTCTATAAATCAGAACTTAGAAAACTATTGATAAGCTATATATGTTTTACAAATTGGTTACTAAATGCGAATGCTCTTGGATACACAATATAATTGGATTGTAAACGTGTTGTGATGTTGATGTGCTCTTGGTTACTAAATGCGAATGCTCTTGGATACACAATATAATTGGATTGTATACGTGTTGTGATGTTGATGTGTGCTTGGTTACTTCATGTTCTTGAAGACAATATGAATGGATAGTCAGACATTCTGGACATACCATATACTACACCTTTAGTATAAGGAATGTGATTATTGACCAGTCGTGATGTGCTCAGACCTCGCATCTTGCTGGGGAAACACTTCACCGCATCGCGGACATGCAGTAAATGTGTAAATTTGCTAATGTCTATAAATGAAATCCAAGAAAANGGTTTGCGCAGAATGGAGCAGGGTCTATACCCGTGGTATGCCTGTCACCTGTTGAAAAACGAGGTTTCCAAAACAAAAGAAAGTTTGCGAAATAAGGTGGTCAACCTTCATCTGAACTTGCACCTTGCTGTAAATTTTACCACCATGCCTTTTCCTGGTGAAAAAGCAAGAAGTACTTTTTACAGTTAGGTATTTTCTGTTTCGATCTACAGTCTTCCGACCTCCATTAAAAACAAATTCAACCAGATTATTAAGGACTTCAATAAGGTTAGCATGTGGCAGTTTCGTGTAGAGAGTACTAAAGTCAAAAGTTGAGATAGATTTAGCTTTTAACTTTTTATTTAGCAACTCCAATTGTTTCAAGACAGGAGAATAATTTTGGGCGGCCCAAAACGGTTGTAATGGATGTAAAACAAACGTTTATGGTGGAAGTTTTCTAGTTGGTGAAAGATCTTTCTGAAAATAATACAAAGTAGCTCACTTAATGGCTAAGTTGAACAAGACGCAGAAGCCACAATAAAACGAGCCCTAGAAGGATTGTGATGCATCTTTGGACTGTATATATATATAAATTATAATAATAATAATAATAGTAATAGTAGTAAAAATGGATTCAGTAATGATAATACAAGTGTGTTACTATTGACTGTTTTCTTTCCCTTCCAAAGAATTTTATTGTGTACGAACTCCCTATGATTAGAACGAAACATATTCATGGTAAATAAGTGGAATGATAATAGGAGTAAAACGTTTGAAAAGAATTCCTCTTTTCTTTTATTGTCAAATCTGTTATAGAAATTATGCTGTACACATAACAAAGATTAGACAGGCGACATACAGAGAAAACTGATCAGTAATGTGATATGCTTGGTTGAGTATCATGAATTTCAGGATCCTATAGTTGTCTTTGGAAGATTCGTTCTAGTAATAGTTGACTTAAGTTCCGTACTTCTAGCATACATCTATTCTATGTGGAGGTCAAACTGGTATTTAGGGATGCAAATGTAACCCACTTTCGGCTTTTGCGAGATGCTTGCTGCTTCAAATGTTGTAGTATGGAAATAGACAATATGTGAATTATCTTTACCGAACAAGAGAAATGAGTTGTAGGTTACCCGAGTGATATATTTGGCAAGTTGGATGAGTTGAAAAAAAATCAGAAAAAAAAATGGATGGCTTTCAGATATAGAGCTTAGACAGATCCAAAGAAAAATACTCGAACACGAAAGTACTGGTTCAGCTGTTGATGAGATTAACATTTGGGTTACAGAAAACGATGTTGAGTCCGTTGATTTTAAAGTAAAAAAAAAGAAATTCCAAGAGCTGATATGTATAGTGAAAACTTTAAAAACATTGATAATTACAATGTACTGCATGATAGAGTTGCTCAACAGCTTGATGATAAATCTATGGCATTAAAAACAAGACCAATCCAATTGCTGGTTGAAAAACCCCAAATGAGGTTACAATCCCGGAAGGTTATATCTGAAACCAACAATTTGATACACGCAGCAGCGCATGCTGTATCAGAAATATTTACAAAGAACAATACAACGAAAATAAAGTACTTCCCGTTGGAACTGCTTGAATACTCGTAATCCAAAACAAAATTAATCAATGGAAGAAAGACCTTAGTAAGACAAGAGTAACAAAACGTTGATCTGACTGTCCACTCCCACACTACGATAGGTCACTTTATGCCCCTCTGTATTGATAAAACATGTTTTGATGAACGTAAGCTTAGGGCTTGTATCACGCCAAGTATTCTTTTGCCCTTTGCATTTCTAATTCTACACCCTTTTTGACCATGCTGTTGCTAGAAGCCATCTCTGTTTTTCCTAACATGTTCATTCAGGTCTGCACCCACTAACAACTTTTCTCCAGCTTCACACTTTGTACTAAGCCTTCCATCTGCTCGAAGAACTCGTCCTTTTCTTCCTTTGAACACCCCACTTGTGAAGGATATCTGCCAATCACATTTACTAATCCCGCGTCAGTAGCCAATTAAACCATTATCAATCTTTTACTTATTCTCTTGACACTAGCTATGTTGTCCTTCAGGTCGTTACTGACTATTATTTCCCGTTCTCCTGGTCTCTGCTTCATAGTACAGTAGCTTGAACCCTTCTCCTATTTTCTTTGTTCTGCTCCTGTTCAACTTCATTTCCTGTACACACAATATATCTATTCAGTGGATAGTCAGACTACGAGTGTGGGAATACAGTGAGAATCCAATTCTATCATTTTCTTCCATGGAATCTAGAAACCCATGATTACTAGAATCACGATTTAAAACGTAATCATCACACTATTAAAACTATTAAGCTACATTGATCATCAATATAATATCGGTTACAATATTATATAAAATACAGTGTATGACAAGGTTTTATAATATAATGTAAATCGACGATTACATAAAGGTAGTAAAATAAAAAATTACCTTCTAGCATCTCTGAGCTATTCACACTACTTCAAATCAATTTTCTTCAATTTCTAAGCTTCAGGGTTTTTTGTCTGACGTTCCATTAGTCGTACCATTATGTTGGTGTGTAGCTTGTGAGTGTGTCTTTTAAGGTAAAAACTAAACTAAAATAGCCAATGCACTCGGCATTTATAGTGGAGGGTACAGGAAGGGTAATTTACCCACTTCCCCAAACAAGCTATTCCTACCAACACAACGATACAGTGCAAAGGCCTGGAGAAATTGCAAACCTGAGAAAACAGGAAAACAGCAAGTAAAGACTGAACTAGTAGATAGGAAACAACTGATACAAAAGCAGACAAAACAATATCTGGTAGCAGTTACCCATGATTTACAAGTATACGTTATGCGATATGATTACTGTACGTTGTAACAACAACATTTGCCATAAGATGGTTCCCTTCTAGAGCCGGAAACCATTGCATGTGTTTGTTAATTAAGCCTAAAAGGCTGTAGATATTAGGTTTGTAGATACCTGCATAGCTGAAACTGGAATGTACATATTACTACTGTTGATTTTCGTTTTTTAGACACAGAGCGACATACGGCAGACATACAGGGGAAAATAAAATATAGAAAGTTTTGTTTGACCTGAACATGTGTGTTTGTGGCTGAAAATGGATGTGTAAAATACGCCTGGGATTCAAGGAGAAAGTCTCCACGTGACGCACACTGGGAAAAGGGTGAAGCTCAACTCGACTTCAGTAGACCAATTTCTGCAACACTTGCGATAATTATCTCTCAATCAGATCCAGTTTGATACTAACTACCTGCTCAACAATGGTTTCACACTGAAGTTGAACTACGGGTTCTTGTCAGAACCGGCTCTGGCTGTTGCATCCTTCAACATCGAGGGCTTCACAGATGTGAATTAACAACTACTCTCTCAGTCAACAAAGGACTGCGACATCGTGTGCCTCCAAGAGACACACCTGAAGCCCACCAGTAACAGACCGAATCTTCCATGTATAAAGCTGGTAGCCGAAATACGACATGACAAACATGGATCCCCTGTCTTTGCCAGAAACAATCTGCAGGTCGAAGCAGCCCATACTTTGCATGATAACAACATGGAGCTCATCACATTAGCTCTTCAAGACGTGCAAGTCACATGCATATACAAACCATCAGGGAGTTGTTTAATGTGGACTAACCACCAGCTCACTCTATGCAGAAGTATAAGATCAATGTAGGTGATTTTAACTCCCACAGTACCAGATGGGATTATGCAGACAATGATAAGGATAGGGACCTCCTCACTCACATCCCCAAGATTCTTCGGAAAATTGTTTTGTCCAAATGGCTGTGTAAATAGTGGACCTTGATACTCATTCTACATCCAAGATCTCTCAGGCTCATTAGTAGTTCTTCCACAATCTCTTCATAGTTGTCTGCTTTCTTATTCCCTAGAAAATTCTGCACCACATTACAAAATGAGTTTCAAACTCTTTCTTCTGTCTCATTCATAGATGTGATAAGGTTTAGATCTCTTATACGTTTTCTAAATTGGGGTCCATCAAATATATCAGCCTTTTTTTTCTTTTCACTAAGACCAGGAAAAGTTGAACACATATAGCTGAAACATTCACCACTGTGATCAAGAGCTTTGACGAAGTGTTTCAGCAATCCAAGTTTTGTGTGCAAGGGAGGAAAGACAATGTTCTTCCTATCCACTAGAGGATCATTGATGACATTCCTATCGCCAGATGCCAAACTCTGTC
>RDPX01000126.1:864984-887957 GCA_003991215.1 Morbakka virulenta
TACTAAATGCTCGGTCAGCCACTGTGCTTATCCTTCGGTAGCAGGCTTAAAAATTATACACAGTTACAGACTTCATTTCTTTTATCTCTACAAGTTTGTTTAAAATAATTATTAAAAAGGAAACAGAATAAATATTTAATTTTATTACTTTCTTAACATTTTCCATTAGTTTGTTTTGGTGGCCTTGGCTTTGAGCAAGGTGGAAATCTAACCAATACGACAGTGGTATCAGCTTCAACTTATAAAGATGGACACGAACCAGTAAAGGCTCGTTTAAATGCATTAACTGAATGGTGTTCATCAACTCTTGATCAAAATCAGTATTTACACCTCGATTTGGGTAGCATTATGACAGTTACTGGAATTGCTATGCAAGGCAGTTCGTCATCAGACAACTGGGTACAATCCTTTACTGTGGAGTTTGGAGACACACCAAACGATCTTACCACAGTTCAATTGGATGGAAATGCTAAGGTATTTTTGTTAAAATAATGCAAACTATTTATGTTTGCATACATGTATGCATGTATGTATGTATGCATGTTTGTACATATGTATGAACGTATGTATGTATGTATGTATGTATGTATGTATGTATGTATGTGTGTATTTATGTATGTATGTATATATGTATGAATGCATGTATGTATGTATGTATGTATGAATGTATGTATGTATGTATGAATGTATGTATGTATGTATGTGTGTGTATTTATGTATGCATGTACTGAAAATATTGTTGTCAATGTATTGGCAAATTAACAAAAAATAGAAATGTCCAATTTTAGTCTGAACGTAAGTGCAGTCCAGCAGTAAAAGCGATGCTGAATGAAACAGCAATCCTTAAAAGTAACCAGTTCTTCACTAAGTAAAAAATTATCAATGTTAATGTATGAATAAACCTCGCAGTGGGTAGAGAAAAATAAAATGCTAAGTATTTATTCCTTAACCCTTAAATGCCGACTGTTTGGAGCTACAACAACACCAAAAAGGTCTGTCATCTGCTGAATCATCACTGACTCCTGCACCAACTAAGATGCTCGAGGTGCAAGAAGCCGCATTAAAAGATAAGCAGCCTGATGATATGAAATATCTTTTAGAATGGAATCAATAAAGGAAGAAATAGATGTAAGAGCTTAATCATGTCATGAGTCATAAACGTTTACCGAGCAACAATTCAAGAGATTCCTCTCCCATCGTCAGGCTACTGAAAAGACTAGATACGGCTGTTTTATACTTTGTTAGTGCGGACTTCCACTAAATTGTTTCTTGTTAAAATATGTTAGAAAAGGGCAAAAATTACAAACAGGTGACGTCGTAGAATTTTGTTTTATTTACAGCCTTTGAGGCTTGGACAAATGAAGAATATATATACAGTGAACTCTCTCCTTCTCGAGCTCCCAAGGGGCCAAGAAATTTGTTCGAGTAAGAGGAAATTCTCAAATTTCCGAAAATCTGCATTGGAAAATTAATTGCTTTTTGAATATACATTTCTTTCAAAAACGCTAATATTCAAATTTTAGGATGAACTGCATTTTATCTCCTGTGGTGCTAGAGGTCTCAGCATTTTTAAACACATCGAGAGCAGGCCGAACTTCTGATCTTGAAGGGCTTTCAGGTGTTTATCGTTCACTATTTCATCTTCTTCGTTTCAATCAAACTCTGCCTGGTGTAATTAAATTGGTTCCAGGGTTTCATCATCTTTAATAACTGCGACAGTTGCAATGAAATCACTGTCCACATCGGTAATGTTAGAACTATGTATTGGATCAGCAATTTTAAGAGCATCTTCACTCTCTTGAAGATATTTAACAAGATCATCCGAATCAGCAATGACAGCAAGCTGAGCCTCAAAAGCAATTCCAAACTTTATGAAACAATTCACGACCGTTTCTTGCGACACAGCCAGAAGATGAAATGGTTATCTTCATTGCTTTGAGAATGGAAATGGTTGGATACAGTTAACCTTTATCCAAAACTTGACATAATAATTGAACCTCTGTAATGGCCTTTTAGGCTTCTGTTGACACATTGATCCATGGGTTAGGCAACCGAGGCTGTATTAATTGGCAAGAAGAGGATTTGGATGTTGCTCAAGCCAGAAATTGAGGAACGGGCCAGACACTACAATAACAACCATAACAGTTATTTTTCTACCCTCTGTTCCAAACTGTCGCTCAAGCATACGCACCCTTTTCTGAAATATTTGACTATCCACTCAGCTTTTCATTTCTGTCTTATATGAACATGGTAAACTCTTGCCATCTTAAAAGTAGTGAGAGCTATTAAACTTACCGATCACAAGCATAGAAAGATTTTCCTAGGTAGCTTCACTTTGCTGTTCTTCCCTCATGAACACTTTAGGGCTGTAAAATGAAAAATTTTGTTTTGGAAACATTGGTAAAATATACCAAATTCATTGGCATCGATTACATCTTTTAAGTCATAATTTGAAAGAAGCGTTGTTAAAGTCATTTCATTCAGAGGTGAAACTATGTGGTTGGTTACATAGCTGCATTCACCACAGAGACCCTCAGGCTTATGTTATGCCTAAAAAGAACAAATGTGTTTCTAAAAGTAAGGGCTGAAGTTTTAAGAGGTTCTAGAATTTAATTTTCTTAAGGAAAGAGAATGGACATAATCAATAATCAGACGCTGGAAAAATATAGAATGCAAGTATTGTGACTAATGTAAACATACTCCAAGTGAAAACATGATTCGAATGTTCGGCACAAAATTTTTATTAGCCCTGAACAAGAACAAAACCAGTTCCTTCATTAAAATATTTGTCTGTGTTAATCTTCAGTCAGATATCAATTAACAACGAGTTTTAATTTATGCAAAAAGGAATGAAACTAGAAATGAAATTCAAATTATCATTGTTACTTCCTCTTTTGTATGACTCATCTATCATTCTATCACCTGCAGCCATTGCTGTAGCTGCTCACTCAGTGGTTGCTCTCTCAGCGCTCTGGCGCCATCAGGTGATTTGATGGTGGCACAGTCATTGATTATGTGTTTTGTGGTTTGGTTGCTATCTCCGCATTGGCATGAGGGACTGCCAGCTACCAAAGTTACCATAGCCTGACCTCAGCCTGTTGAAGTTTTCCCAGCTCTTTCTTGGGAGGTTGTGCCCAGCCGGGTAGGCACTTGGTGCGGGAACATAGTCTCGTAGTGGGGTGGTGTATTCCCCATACATCACACCATCTTACAGCTTGTCAGAACGCTGGGGGTAGNGAAAGAGAATGGACATAATCAATAATCAGACGTTGGAAAAATATAGAATGCAAGTATTGTGACTAATGTAAACATACTCCAAGTGAAAACATGATTCGAATGTTCGGCACAAAATTTTTATTAGCCCTGAACAAGAACAAAACCAGTTCCTTCATTAAAATATTTGTCTGTGTTAATCTTCAGTCAGATATCAATTAACAACGAGTTTTAATTTATGCAAAAAGGAAAGAAACTAGAAATGAAATTCAAATTATCATTGTTACTTCCTCTTTTGTATGACTCATCTATCATTCTATCACCTGCAGCCATTGCTGTAGCTCCTCACTCAGTGGTTGCTCTGAGTTGTTGATGATTGATGGTTGGTGTTGAGAGCTGGAGAAGTGTCTTAGAATAGTCCTACGGGGTGCAAGAAGTGGCCCATTCCAGCAGCAGAGATCAGGATTTATTTCAGTTTTCCATCTCCCGGACCTAAAGGTTTTCGGCTGTTTCGGGTCATATACCAGAGGATGATGACTTGCCCATTCAACTAGAGTGGTTCCATTCTTGCCATTCCTACTGTATCCCCATTCGGTGTGGTGGCTATTGAAATCACCAGCAAAAAGAGTGGGCTTAGCAAAGTCTGGCATCGTCTGTGGACCACGTTCAGCTGAGGGAGGTTTGTGTACATTTACAACAGTAGTACCAGCTACTCGGATGGCAATCAATTCAGTGTCTTGTTGTGGTGCACTCTTCATTAGTTTTTGGAATGGTACAGTTTTAAATGAGGAATTTGATGGAGAAATCGATCTCAGTAACTTTGTAGATAAATATGCTGTAGAAGTTAAAGGAAATAAACTGGCAGTAAAAGATTTATGGTTAGGTGGAAATTGTGAATAAGCAAAAACTATTTTCTACTACCTATAATCTGACGCAAACAAAAAATCTAAAGTAATCGTGACTTGAAAGCCAATTAATGGCCGAGATGATGAAGGGATGCAGGTATCTTGTTTACTTTGATTGGCTGGGGAATCAAACGAATATTTGATAATATAAATAATAAAAATGATGATAATAATAATAATGCCAATAATAATGATTCTTTAAAGTTTAAATGGCTTTTATTTTTTAATAAAACATTACTATATTTTACTTTCTCCATTGTAACGCTCACCAAGTCGGGCATATTATTTGAAATATTTAAATCAGTTTTCTTAGCTTAAAAGTGTTGGACTGGCCCATTTTTTATTTCACATACAAAATATATAATAGGCTGTTATTATAAATACAATTGCTATTCTGTTCAGAATAAATTTCATGGTCTCCTTAGTTAGATCATAGATTTTGTTTATGTTACAACTATGCTAGCACCGAGGATCGAAAAGAGGCCCCTAATGAATTAGAACCTATTACGGGGAATATATCTACTCTAAAATAGAAAGAATTTGCCTTACGTCTAGCTGCAACTATCTGTATTGGTTACATTGTCTATGAAAACGATAGAAAGACTCTCAAATTACCAGACAGGATCATTGTCTATAATCAGTACTTACCCTCTTTTACTTGTACGTCTGTGATTGTAGGTAATAGTAGAATATTCCAGAATATGGTGTGACGGACCAAGCAAAAAGACAATGTACCCATTACTTTTAAGAACAATGAAGACAATTGCATTCTTAACCATCCAGTAGATGTTGGTTTCACCTCAAACAGTTGTTATCAATTTAAACTACTTCAAGATGGTCAAAATTCTTCATAAGAAAGCTTAAAAAAAAAAGAAAAAAAAAAGACTTCTACAAATTCTAGGAAAAGTAACTTCTACAAATTCTAGGAATTCACAAAAGAAATGTTTGAATTTTGGAAAGTAAAGAAAGGAAATTAACGATTAAAATGCCATCTCGGGATATTCTTTGAAAGCAAATTTAATACGTATTTTTTTCTTTCTTTTGTTTTTGTTTCCAGACTTTTATTGGCAATATTGACAGAAACACAATTGTTATGAACTGGTTTCCATCTAGAATTGAAACCAGGCACCTGAGAATACGACCCAAAACTTGGTTTGGTGGAATATGCATGAGGATGGAAATCACGGGATGTAAAAACGGTATGACATATTCTTCTTTCTTTCTTTTTTCTTGTTTTTTATCTCATTAATGTCACAAAGGTCTGTTTAACAAATTACATTGGTTTACAAAACGATTTTTTTTCTCTGAGGCAAGAATGTGAATAGGTGCTTTTTACTGATTTTGGTGTGCTGAATTCAAATTTATAAACATTTTTGCTCTATCTCCTCTAGCTTTTCTGCTTTTAAATAGTCTCATTTTAGTATATACAGAATATTTACGTGCTTATTTCAACAGTTGCAGCAGTTTACTACAGATAAAACAGGATAGATAAAGAACATTGACGAAATAAATATACTTGTATGACACAATGTTCACAATTCATAGTACCGCAGAGAGTTAGAAGTATGTTTTCTTAGATGACCTGGTGTATTTTGCCTCCCGGATGTCATGCAAGAGCATCCAACAGAACTCTCACACCATGCGGGGTGTTCCACTTGCATTTTTAGTTGCTCTCTATCTTGTAATGTCTTGGTGGAATCTTTCTTCGTGCTCATCACTCACTGATCCAAGGTTTGGAGGGAGAAGTGAAAGGTGGGATATGGTTAAAATGAATTTTGAGTGACATTCGGCATCCCATATCGTCGTTAGCAACTTCTCAATACAGGCTTGGTAATTTGGTAAGCGTGTGTTACTAAGGAAGCCACTACAACTGATTTAAATGCTTCCTATGCTCTCAGTTCTTTTAAGGTAATATGCTCCTCAAAATCAGCATCCTTCAGCACCTCTCGGATCTGAGATCCGACAAAGATGCCCTCTTTGAACTTGGCAGCACTTAGACCTGTTAACACAGTAGACAAGTGCTGGAAGGCAGCACCATTTTTGTCCATGGCCTTAACAAAATTCTTCATCAAACCAAGCTTGATGTGAATAGGAGGAAAAAGCACCTTATTCATGTCTACCGGAGGATTCTCCTTGACTCTATGTTCGCCAGGAATGAAAGTGTTTTTAGATCCCCAGTCTTTCTGCTTGTAATACTGGGATACAGTTCGACTATCTCAGAGACAGAGAAAGCAAAAGTACTTTGTGAAGCCCGCTTGCATAACCATAAGAAGACCAATAACCTTGAGGTTCCCATTGCACTGATATTTGTTGTACTTAACAGCTTCTAAAAGACGCTCGATATTGTCATAGGACTCCTTTAGATGGACAGAGTGTGCAATGGGAATGCTGGGGTATTTATTCCAGTTGTGCAGAAGCACAGACTTAAGACTTCGCTTGGAAGAGTCTATGAAAAGATGCCAGTCTGAAGGATTATGTAGCAAACCAAGGAAACTGAACAAGCCAGTTACATTTGTGCAGTGGCACAACTTGTTTTCCATGTCGAAATAGGAAGCAAAGTTTTTGTTCCGATTCCTGAACCTCGCAATCCTTACATCTTCCTGGAATAGGTTCCACTGTTTAAGCAGAGAAGCCAAGAGCTCTGACTGCTGTTTTGACAGGTACAAATTACGAGCAAGGTCATTCAGGCCTTCTTGCGTGATTCAGTGTGGCTCGTTGCCACTTGTTCCTGAATACAAAGAGTCAATAACTTCAGAAGAAATTTACTTGGCAGAATCTTCCCTTGAAAACATTTCTTCATCTGATGAGGATAGAAGATCCTTATTTACTAGAGGTGTTGGAACAGGAAGATCATCTGAACGGGGAACGGGTCTCATAGCAGGTGGAAGGTTGGGATATTTGATCTTTTTTCTCGAATAAGCATTGAAACAAGTTATATTTGTTAGACAAAAATAACAATCATCTGCATGATTATGTGGCTCTCTCCAAACCATCTCGACTGCAAAGTTGAAAGTCGCTTTCCTGCCATTAGACCAAGCAGTTAGTCCATTGTAGCAGTGTTTGCAACAGATATGTGGAGCCCACGATTTGTCATGGTCACTATTTTTACAGTCAAAATAATAAAAGTAGGAAGTTCTAAGGAGGGAAATAATGGTTTGACGCTATGTGATGTCCTTACACACGTAGCAGAAAGAATAGGCCTTGTTGAGGCATCCTCGCTATTTTGGAGAATCTGAAAAAAAACAAAAAATTAAATTAACTGCCAAAATCCATCTTGATATATGTATATATATATAATGTAATCCTATCACTTACATTTATTGTATAATAACTAAAAAAGAAGACATAAGTCATACAATATTAGACATTAACCCTGAATGCATATACTGTACGCCTTTATGTACAGTATGTGTAGAAAATGTACATTATACATATCAAAAAAACTAGAGGTGATGAGTAAAAACGGATCTCAAATCTGAATTCAGCATCCGCAAATTAGATAAAAACAGCTATTTTTGTGCCTCAATTTCTTTGTGAACCAGTGTTATCTATCTACCTTCAATATCCATCTATATCTATCTATCTTACTACACTGCTGTATGGTCATCATGTAAGTTGTTTAATTATAGTCTCAATAATTTGATAATTACAAGGCCTGTGTTATGCAAACGTGATTTTTTTGACAATTAAGTGGAATTTTTCAAACAAGTTTATTAAACTGTTGAAAAATATACAAAGCAATATACCTTTTAAATGACATTGATACAGTCTTCTTTAAGATTAATTTTTAACATATTTTAATACGATGTTCATTCTGCTTCCTAGGCAGAAGAAAGTTATAATATATATTATAATATTTGCTTAAAGGAATATCGTTAAAAATAAAAATGCATGGTTCTTGCATAGTTTAACATGTCACTTTTACAAATATGTAGGCTTTGATCATTCTATGTTGTTAAGTCCAATATATTTGTCTTCACCTCTCTCCATCTATCTATCCACCTGTTTCTCTCTTTATATATCTTGTACCTGTTACTCTCTCTCTATATATATATACAAATGTATATATAAATATATACAAGTGTATATGTATACATACAAGTGTATATATATACATACAAGTGTATATATATACATACAAGTGTATATATATATACATACAAGTGTATATATTTACATACAAGTGTATATATTTACATACAAGTGTATATATTTACATACAAGTGTATATATTTACATACAAGTGTATATATTTACATACAAGTGTATATATATACATACAAATGTATATATATACTTATATATATACTTATATATTTTATTTTATATATTTTTTTTATTTGTTTAACTGACGATTCTGAAAACATGAAACTGACAGTTCTAAACTAAGTTTTGTTGATTTTTCTGTCGTTTACCATATGATAACTCCAATATTCTTATATTATTGAGCACTGTCGATAGCTAATAATTACTTCGTTACTGGTATACTTATATTTTATATATATGCCAATCACTATCCCACTTAACTGTGGTAATGATAACTGATTTAAGCTTATNCTTTTAAATGACATTGATACAGTCTTCTTTAAGATTAATTTTTAACATATTTTAATACGATGTTCATTCTGCTTCCTAGGCAGAAGAAAGTTATAATATATATTATAATATTTGCTTAAAGGAATATCGTTAAAAATAAAAATGCATGGTTCTTGCATAGTTTAACATGTCACTTTTACAAATATGTAGGCTTTGATCATTCTATGTTGTTAAGTCCAATATATTTGTCTTCACCTCTCTCCATCTATCTATCCACCTGTTTCTCTCTTTATATATCTTGTACCTGTTACTCTCTCTATATATATGTACAAATGTATATATAAATATATACAAGTGTATATATATACATACAAGTGTATATATATACATACAAGTGTATATATATACATACAAGTGTATATATATACATACAAGTGTATATATATACATACAAGTGTATATATTTACATACAAGTGTATATATTTACATACAAGTGTATATATATACATACAAATGTATATATATACTTATATATATACTTATATATTTTATTTTATATATTTTTTTTATTTGTTTAACTGACGATTCTGAAAACATGAAACTGACAGTTCTAAACTAAGTTTTGTTGATTTTTCTGTCGTTTACCATATGATAACTCCAATATTCTTATATTATTGAGCACTGTCGATAGCTAATAATTACTTCGTTACTGGTATACTTATATTTTATATATATGCCAATCACTATCCCACTTAACTGTGGTAATGATAACTGATTTAAGCTTATAAATGGAACAAAACACGTGCGTGGAGGTCAAGTTATATATATATATATATATATATGTGTGTGTGTGTGTGTGTGCGTGTGTATGTGTATAAGTATGTATAAATTGAAAATGATGGATGTAAGGAAAGAATTACTTTTTCTACATTTGTTTTTTACAAAACATGTAGGTTTGGGTATTTTTCTGTAAGTGATGGTAAAACATGGATTCTATTTTTAGTTTCATCAAATCCAAAAATTCATTAAATTAAGTAAAATTACCCTGACAATAAAATCGTTGTTTAGTTTTGCGATTAGAATAGACCCTATGCTATTTTCATTTCCGGAGATTTCTGTTAACAATTTTCTGAGCATCAATATATCAATTTTGATGAAATTGAAATGGTTATAATTTTTAAAAAAATCTGAATTCGCTAATTTTGAAAACTTTTCAGTAAAACAAAAAGTGTGTAGAGTTTTATTAAAAGTTTATGGTTTATGATTTTGTTAGTTATTGAACATTAATGTTAATAATATAACTGGTAATAATTGAATAAGGTCAGAAAAAAGAAAGGCGGTATTCAAAAAAACTTAGTTAATTTGGCATTATGTAGTAGAACAAGACTCTTCACAAATGGCAGCCATTTCATAACCAATACATGTCTTTGTATGCTGAAGAAGTGATCTCTACTTGATCAGTAAATAGCAACTGTACAATATGAGGATTAGGCAAGGTCCAACAGTCCAATAAAGTAAAACAATTGGGAAAATTTATAAGACAGGAAAAGGTTGTAACTGCTTGATTTTAAACCTTTTGCCAGAACCTTTCTGCAAATACAGAAGAACCAACCGCGTCTAAGTGTTGCAAGCAGCCCGTAAAAATGTAATGTTAATGCATAAGAAATTTCTAAATTAAAAATCGTAATTTATTTTGTTTTGCCACTACTGTTAGGTGTCATGGGGGCAGTAGGATTAGAAAAATATACCGTTCCTTCAACCTCATTTACCTACTCTTCTGGTTATGGAGGTGCTCGATTGAACGTGCATAGTGCTTGGTGCGCAGCTAGAAATGAAACACAACCAGTGAGGACAGAGTGGATAGCTATTAATTTTGAAATGGTTATAGACATAAGAGGATTATCAATACAGGGAAATCCAAAGAATTCAAGTGAATATCTTTCACAGATTATTGTGGAACATAGCTTTGATGGTCGAAACTGGGATGTTTTGAAAGAGGAAGACGGTAACAATGAAAGAGTAAGTTATTAATGCTAAATTGTCATAACGAGGTATAACCTTTCTTGCTTTACCTCATTCAAAATAATTTTGACTATTTCACTTCACTGTCACAGAGTCAGAGAACTGCACTCTGGCTCCGTGACACACACACACACACACACACACACACATATATATATATATATATTTGGGGTAGCAGAGAGAACTATTAATACTTTTAGTCTAGTAGTCATTTTTCCTCAGAATTTGAATTCACTCATTTCATAAAAAATATTTTCAAAAAGTACCAAATGATACTATCGGCAGGTCTTTACTTATTGAAAATGCCCAATTGCCCGTTGAAGTTGAATAACAGCTGGAGAGGTCGTGTTATGCCTTGGAAAGGCGAAGAATGAAAATAAGCCCGACAAAATCAGAGTACCTAGCTTTTGACGGAACCCAGAATGATCGAATACAGATGGGAGGAGTGGAAATTCCTAAAGTGAGCGAGTTGAATTCAACTCTACAAACAAATGGGAACTATGCTAGAGAGGTAAAGAGGAAAGTGCAGGCCGGTTGGGATAATTGGAGGAAGGTATTATGGGTACTTTGCGATAGGAAGATATCACCACGGATGAAGGGAAAAGTTTACAAGATGGCTGTGCCCCCAGCTCTATTATATGGTTTGGAAACTGTTGTTACCATCCAGTGACAAGAAGCGGATCTAGAAGTGGCTAAAATACGCATGATGAGGTAGTTACTAGGTGTGATGCGACTAGACAGAATTCCTAACGACCAAATTCGAGAAACATCCCATATCAGACAAGATGAGGGAGTCAAGACTTCGCTGGTAAGGGCACGTAGCAAGGCGTGATACAGAGTATGTAGGAAAGAGGGTACTGAGTTACGAAGTACCCAACAGAAGGTGAATAGGAAGGCTGAGGAAAAGATGGAAGGACGTGATTGACAGAGATATGGAGGCGGTTGGTGAGAGGGATGCTGATGTGACAAACAGAACAGGCTGGAGACAGACGGGGGACACCTCAATACTTTTCTGCGGTCGCACAGAAACTAATAGTAGATTGACAGCGCTCCACGCCGCCCCTGATTTTATATAATATATGTTATAGATTATACATTATAAATTATATAGTATATATGTAGTATATATATTGTTCAATGTATTGTGTTCTTTGTTCTATAAAAGGAATGTTATCTTTTTGGCATGCTTAACCTTTTATTAAAATTACTCTTTTCATGTTCGCTGCAGGATAGCTAATTTAACAACAAATAATCTAAGAATGTTAGTTTCCTGCAAAGTAAACAGATTTAGTTTCATTTGTGTCAAATAGAGGAAATGCTGCTGTAGAACAACTACTTCGAAGACTTTATCTTTTCTATCTTTTTTTACTATCATGAATTTGTTTGTGTTTTTTAAGTTCTTTTACCCTAAGCAAGGCTTTGAAGCCACATTATCACAGCTGGTTATTTTTCTTTTTTGTTGTTTTTTCTCTAGGTACTTTTTATTTTTTGATTTTTTTTTATTTGTTCCCTCTTTAAATACAAGGAAAGAATCTGTAAACTCAGTAGTGTACCACTTACAACAGAGAAACAAAATGGACACAATTCTTCCAGGAAGGTGGCTAGGGTTCAAACCACGAAACCTCTTCCATGGTAATCTGTTGATTTAACTACTCGGCTATTACTACTTAATTAGAAAGATACTTTGAGAAACAAACAAAAGACGCATCTACATGGCAACACCACTTTAAATATTAAAATAATAATGATGGTTTAGCAGGCACATAGTTTGAAGACTCGTGTAGAACCATTAAAAAAGTTACTCAGTGAAAATAAACTTGTTCATGTATGAAAACCTGTCCAAAATAGAGAAATAAAATTGAAATAAGCTCAAGTGATTAGCTTTAAAGCTTGTTTGTAACTGTGCAGGAATTTATATTTGTATGGACAGTTGTCTGTACGTGCATACATGTAACAAATAAGTACATGTAGTGACCTTTTTTTTTCTCCGATGTACATATTTTTGTGTGTGTCTTAGACATTTACAGGCAGCTACAACGGTGCAGCAGCACAGTTTCAGCAATTTCCAGAAAGCAGTTTTTCTGCCAAGCACATTCGTTTGCGTGGAAACTTAATGCATGGAAATCGACAATGTTTGAGACTAGAAGTTTATGGATATCCACAGTGTAAGTCTTAAAAATAAATTATCCTTAGATAATTTGTTAAGATGTTTTCCTCATACCTACAACTGCTAATTTCTTCTGATCTCTTTGATTCTGTATCACTCAACCTTAAAAGATAACTTTTTACCTTTTAATTATTTGATGTCTGTAACACTAGTCATTTTTGTTCCTCTTAATTTTGAGTGAAAGATGTTTTAACTTTGTGAAAGTTAAGAAGGCGATTACTAGGCTCTGTTTATCGTTTTTTTAAAAACCTACTCCAATTAAAATGTTTCATATCATACTTTAATGAAATTCTATTTAAACAAAAGTTTAATACTTTAATTTCAGTTAATGTGAACATTACTTATTATAATATTTATATATTTCCTTTCGTATCTGGATTTACTTTAGCATTTGGGAGTATTAAAGGCAAATAGTCTAAAATATATTATAAAGAATGGTCTCAAATTCTCTACATTTATTCCATACTAATTCCAAGAAAATATGTCAAGCATTTCAAATTTTGTACCTTCAATACACTTCTTGACACTTTTTTTCATCGTTTTACCAGTTCATACAAAGACATCAACATACAGCGAGATTACAATCCAAGCTCTCACCACCTTTCTCTTTAAATCCGTTCGACTGAATATTTTTCAAATATTTTTACATTCAAAAATTCAGTCTTTATATTTATTTGATTAACTTAAAAATTAAGTGAATTATAACAGCAAAGATTTTTTTGATGAAAATGTCGGTGTCCTGAGCTAAAAAGAGGAAACGTTCCATCATAAATAGTACCTGATTGCTGGGAATAACTTTTAGCTACCAACCTCTTTCTGATATTGACCTCTATTTCTATCAGAATCACACTTCATTCATACTTACATTCACAAACAATCATATTATAACTCTTTTGTGAATTCAAATGAATAAAGCTCTGTTATTTATCCTTCAAGTGTACTCACTCTGCATAGTCTCCTCTAATTTCTTGTGTTTAAAAGTAATCCTAGCTTCTTCACATACCCTAGGTTTCGCAAGGGCTCATTCTGCAAACAAATGAATCATTAACAACTTATTATCTTATCATTCACCATACAGCTTAAGTACATTCACTTTTTTTTTTCTTTTTTTTCTTTTTAGTTCTAACGTCATTTTCCCCCTGCAATTGGGGCTCAGACGGTGCCCTTCACAGGGACTTTGATTTGGCAGTGAGGAATTTTTTGGCCGGATGCCCTTCCTGACGCCAACCAATGGCTTTTTCTTTTCGCAAAGTTCTAAATTCTCCTCGACAGCTCGGGGAATCGAACCCGGAACTCTTGGTTACTAACTAACTATTAAATAATTGGTTACTAACCATTAAGCCACGGCTCCTCAGCTTAAGTACATTCACTACACTACATAAACAAACAAGGCAAAACATTTTTTAGAGTTGGCTGGCCTTTCTGATAGTAATCAGCTTAAACTTCAATCACTA
Source organism: Morbakka virulenta (assembly GCA_003991215.1). Classification (NCBI taxonomy): domain Eukaryota; kingdom Metazoa; phylum Cnidaria; class Cubozoa; order Carybdeida; family Carukiidae; genus Morbakka; species Morbakka virulenta. Next base: position 879,283 of record RDPX01000126.1, read on the forward strand.
TGTTNGAGCTTTCCAATGGTGCCAAACTCGAGGCAATAGGATGGCCCTGTAAATGGCATTTGACTGCGGTCACAAATGGTGCAAGAGAGGCTGGGGCTTGCCCCCTTGGTCTGTTCTTCATCAGTATCGCTTCTCGGCCTTTTGGCTAAGATCAAGTGTAGAGCTCTGGTCTCTCCTTGGTCGGGTCTACAGCTATAGGGCCCAACCACACAGAACAGGTCGTCTTGAGGTGCTTGAGCTTTGGCTGATGACCAACCCAGGAGGAAGGACCTTCCTGCGGAGGGTCCTGGAGGTGCGATCCGTATGTCTTGCATTTTATGGTGTCTTGCACGCTTTCTGTCCCTCTTTTTCTTGATCTGCTCCTTCCGTTTGGGTCTTTCATAGATGGATATCTGTGAAAGACAAAATGGGCCCACTATTTACCAGGGGTTCCATCAATGAAAGACCCAGTATCCAATCTTTCTTACTTAAGTGAATCAACTGATTACCTTAGATATCCCTGTTCATCTGTTGCTAAAATTTTAAACAATAATTTCGTGCAAGCAAGTTAATATAATTCCTAAAATTTACAAATATCCAATAATGCAAAAAAAATTAAAACAAAATATATGATCGATTGGGATCCGAGCAATGAAAATAAAAACTTCAAAATTTGCTGTTTTAATGAAATTAGAAATTATGTGTAAAAATCAACTAGGAATGTTTGAGAAGCCAGCTATTAGAAAAATGAGTGTTTCCTGACATCTTACATGCATTACATAAATAGTATTCTAAAGAACAGGTTTTGCCTTTTCTGTTTTTATGATTTCTAAGAGTACGATATTGAGTAAGCTGTACTTGGGCTTGTTACAAAATTCAACGTTTGGCTGCAATGCACATTGTAAAGTATTTATAGTCAATACTACTCAAGATTAAACAAGATTCTCACAAGCAAGATATAACAACATTAAGCCATGTTTATCAATCTAATTCAACTTCTAAGTACTGGTTGATACATGAAGGACATAGAGTGGTTTGTATGTAACAGAACTAGATACAAGATGGTAGACATAGTAATGATAGCACACTGGACTGAATGAGGTATGAACAGAATTAAACATGTATATATAACACACATAGTTTAGTTCCTTGTTGACTTTTTTCATTATATTTTTTTTTAATTATTGCTGAATAAAATGCCACAGTAATTATTCTCCAGAGGAAAAAATTTAATAGAAATTCCACCAAGGTATGTATACTCATTAAAAAACAAGATCATAACTTGCAATTGTTTTGATTAAGTAAAGTCTTCTTACAAAGCGCAATTTTACGTAATACTAGGAAAATTCTGGAATGTAGAATTATTAAATTACAGGGCCTGTTTTTTAACAATTATTACACAAGCTATGAAGTTAAGAGGATAATTTTCTCTTGCATTGTAAAGGATGTAAATGTTTTAAACTCATGCGGTGACTCGTCCTGGTTTTTCTAGTCTAATAATTATCAGATACAAATTTTGAGTTATAATGTGCATGTTCCGTTTGAAGAGACCAGCCTTGGCGCAACAAAGTCATCTAGGAAAACAGTTGCTACTCCTAGCATCCTTCATTTCTCAAAATATATTTTATTAATAGAAGAAGAAAAATTCTCGTGAAGATACTTTTAAAACGAATTATCATAATATTGTATTTATTTTCTTTCAGATTGCACCAGTTCTTTGGGAGTAAAGATGGGATCCCAGTTACTAGCTGGAACAGTATTTAGCTCTAAGAATGGTCCACTCACTTCACCAGTAGGACGATTAGATTCAAGTAAAGAAATTTGTTCATCTGCCGGTGGGGATTATTTTCAAGTAACATTTGCCAGACCAGTAACCATGAGAGGCTTAGCACTGCAGTGGCGAGACAATAAAACTACTTTGACAAGCATTGACTTCACTATTAGGTACGGTAANCTATGAGGTCATTTTCAAAACAATCAACTAAAGCAAACAAACTATCTGACACGCGTGTTGTATATTGATGAAGCGCATTAAGCAATTAACACTTTTAACACTTTTGCTTTGCAAAAAAGTGAGGGGGCCATGGCCCCCTCGGCCCCCCCGGTAGCGTGGGCCCTGCATCCTTCATTTCTCAAAATATATTTTATTAATAGAAGAAGAAAAATTCTCGTGAAGATACTTTTAAAACGAATTATCATAATATTGTATTTATTTTCTTTCAGATTGCACCAGTTCTTTGGGAGTAAAGATGGGATCCCAGTTACTAGCTGGAACAGTATTTAGCTCTAAGAATGGTCCACTCACTTCACCAGTAGGACGATTAGATTCAAGTAAAGAAATTTGTTCATCTGCCGGTGGGGATTATTTTCAAGTAACATTTGCCAGACCAGTAACCATGAGAGGCTTAGCACTGCAGTGGCGAGACAATAAAACTACTTTGACAAGCATTGACTTCACTATTAGGTACGGTAATCCCCCAAATTTAAATGAAATGAGGAAAAACGGAAGAATAACGGTAAATATTTGTGATTATTTTGTGTGTGTTTTATTTTATTTGTGATTTTATTAATTTTTATTCCAAAAACTATAATTAATGGGTAAGTCTTATTCTGATATTAGCGTTAGAAAGTAATTATTAGAATAATGGTCACTTTGAAGCAGTAACCGCCATAAGAATATTTTTGATAGCCCTCTGTTTGACTCAAATATTAAGAAAGGAAATTTTAAAAGAATTAATAAATAACGTCAATGAGCACATTAAAGTTCTCTCGTAAGCAACCTTATAAGTAGTCTTCAACCCTAACAATCGCTGTTGTTATTTCATTGGCAATAACTATTAGTTATTAATCCTGCAATTTTGGTAGCGTAATTGTTTAAAAACAGCACACACCACAAATAGTTCTTTCATTTTCTACAATTCGCATTAGCTTCCAATCGTATATCAATGCGAAAAGAAAAAGAAAGGTTAATGTGACTGGTGGTTTACAGTGGTTTGGAGCAAAAATTAATTATTTCTCTCATTGTGCTTGCAATTCCAGAAGGCTAAAGTGGGAAATCTGTCTAAGACTCAAAAAACATTGGAGGCCCACTTTTGCTTATCAGTGGTGACTTTAGCTTATTTCTATTTTTTTTAATCGTAGCTACTCAACAATATTCTAACTCCACCGAAGCCTGTCCTAATTCAGGTTGAGAAAGGAGGAGGGTTGAGCCTGGGGTCAGTAATCGTACCCCTTAAAAGACAATCAACTATAGAAACAGTAAGAGACAGCCAATACGATCAACATCACTGGCACAAAGTAATAGCTGGGACAGACTTAGAAAATCACAAGGGCACTTTCCACTTGTGATGCCTCTAAATGTATCTCTGACTGGCCAAGATGAAAGTTGAGAGAAAGTCTATGCCCCGAAGACCCAGATCTTCCTGGCCAAGCAGAATACAAAATTTGGAACATAGAATGTACGAACTTTGTAAGTATCAGGGAAACTAAGGCAGATAATAAAAGAGATGAAGAGATATGAATTTAGTGTGCAAGGTATTACTTAAACTAGGTGAACATGACAAAAGAGACTAAAGACTGATGGAGTTACTATCTTCTATTCAGGAGGTGGAACAGAACACTTGAGAGGACTAACTATACTGTTACACAAGACGCCTGAAGTGACAATGATAAGTTGGAAAGCGGTGTCGAGCAGGATCATTATTGTAAGAAAAGATAAAAGCTTGTTGAAAACTTCAATAGGTCAAATGTACACGCCAACAGATGATGCAGAAGTTAAAACAAAAAAGAACTTCTGCAGTCAACTTCAAGATACAATTGATAAGCTACCAAAGCATGATATTAAAATCACCATGGGAGACTTGAATGCGAAGGTGGAGGCCGATTGCTTAGGATTCTCCAGCAGTGTAGGATAACACGTCCCTACAGGGAGTACTAATTGAAATAAGCAGAAGATTGAATTCATAATTCTAAAATGCTTGAACTTTAGAGAAGCGGATGTTTTCTGATCATCATGGAAGTTGGGAGAAAAAATTAGTTTGAAGCTGAAGAGAACGAGGAGTTAAAGAAAGGACAGCATTTTAAACAGAAAATCTGATTATCTCTTAAATTTCAATGAAACTCCAGGAGTAGCTGTCAAATCGCCTTGTTCTCTTTCAAAGAGACATGAGTACAGAAGATAAATAGACCATTCTCAAAGAACCTTTAAATGAAAGTCACAACAGTATTATGGGGCTGAAAACGGGTAGCAAGAAAAAACAGTCGATAACTGAGGATAAATGAAAGTTGACTGAGGGCTTCGCTGTTCAGAACGCTGTAGAAATCAAGCTAAAACACGGGAGGAATTCAGAACTGCACAAGAATAATACAGAGAGATTGACAAAGGAGTAAAGAGGAGCTATGGAAGAGACAAGTAAGCTTGGTTTGAAAAAAGACAAAGGAAGCACAAGAAGCAGCAGAACGGAAGGATACACGAGAACTGTTCGAAATAATCGAACAACTTTTCGGAAGAACAATTATGCGGAGATTTCAATAAAAAGCAAAAATGGTAGAGTCCTAGCAAATGAAGATGAGCTAAAAGAATTTTATTACTTTGAGCAATTTTATTTTTTTCAAGAATTTTAATCTTTTACAAATTTTAATATTTTACGAATGTTTTCGTGTTTGCTAGTTTATCAATTTATTATTATCAATTTATTACTATTATAACGTATTAATTTTTAAAAGAATTTTATTAATTGTAGGAATTTTCTTTAGGAATTTTATTACTTTGGGGAAGTTTATTTCTAGACATTCAGAATTCAAGAAGATCCAAACAGAAAAAGCTACCTTTGGTTTCCTGTAGCAGTGGAATCAAGAGCCATACGCATTTCGTTTCACTTTTCGCGTCAATGTATACGACTGGATGTACTTGGCTGTGAAAATGGTATGTCATCGGATAGAAAAGATTGATCATTTAGTAACAGAAAAAGTGTTTTCAAAAATGTAAAAAATTAAATCTAGGAAAATACATTTGTACTGTTAAGGTAATTAAACAAAGTTAATGATGAAATTCCTGTTAAAAACATATAAAATAGGATATTTGAAACTATAATTAAAATATAAACAAAATTCTATGTAATATGTTTAACGATAAGTGTAGTTTGTTGTGGGGAAATGAATTGAAGTTATTTTGAAGGCAAGATGGAAGCAAAAAAAAGCTCAGTGGAATAAAATTTACATTTTCTGAGAATTTCAAGAAAATTCCTTGCAATTTTTGTTGTGCCCGCCGCAGCAGTGAGATTATACGCAATGATAAATCCATGATTATTGTACACGACTATAATATGTGACTGAATTCTGGTATCTTCAGTAAAACGCAATTAGATCACAATTAACAAACTACAAATAAAGTTATGACTGTTATACAGATCTCAGGGGAATACAATGACATTGTAATCAATCAGGCGTAATGCATGTGATAGCAATCAAAGCATGGCACGATTTACTGCATGGACACAAGAGACCTCCAACAATTTTCCTTTTTTATTTTGAGGAGGTAGAGAAAGACTACTTTTTAATTATGGTGGCTCGCAAAATGAACATTCCCCTTATTATACTAATATTATTTTAACAATGAATGGAATGGAAAATAATATAAATAATAATAAAACAAGGATGGTAAGGTAAGAGATAAGAGTTGGCCTTACAGTTTAAAATATTTAAATCATAAAATGCAGGAAAACTCTCAAAAGATAAAAAAAGTTCTTTCTTCTTTTTCTTCGGCCTTCATCCGACTTTGTTTGTCGGATCAGCCGCTCGACACCTTGTTCTCCACTTGACTCGGTCTTCCCTTTCTCCTTCTCTCTGTCCCACTTCTTTTATGTCTAGTTCTTTAGCCTGTCAAGAGGGAAAATTACACCTGTAAAAATATTTATTACAACAAGGAACAAAAAGTGCATAAAGATAAAGTGATTAAAAAAAGTCACTTAGGATAAAATACACATCCGTTAAAGTTCTTAGGAGACTGATCTGTACCTTTACTTGGTATTTCCTTGAAAATAAAGCATAGGAAAACCTACTTTGCTGAAGAAATAACTGCATTTACAAAATACTATTTTGAAACGAAACAGTAATGATCAAGCAGAGGATTGTCAGTACACCATGCAAGAGGTCGTGCCTATAACCCATGGAAATACTGCCTTTAATTTTTCTTGCGCTATACATTTCGGGCTATTGCTCTTGTGACATAGCCATACAAAGTTGAATCGTCTGGCTATTGAACTAAATTAAATTGTAAGAGGTGAAATCAAATATGTTAGGAAATGATGAAAAATAAGACGAAATAGTTTACAATAACATGTAGCTCTCTGTACTAAAATGATTGCTAGCCTTATAAAAGGTCAATCTTATTAAAATACTTTGAATATGGGAATTAACTATCTTATTTGCATCATTAACGTACGTTTTTAAATATGTCTTAAAAATGAAAAGGCGTAGTTACAAAGTCTGTTGATGTTCCTGTAGCAACAATTTACCAGAAAGATGAATTGAGGATGACCAGACAGCTTGTTGACCGACAACCAATTTGGCAGCTAGCTATCCTAAATCTAGTAAATTAAATAATGATTTATTTGTTTTTCTTTCACACCTACAAATTGTATTATTTGTTTTTCATTTAACATTGTTGCTGGTAGTAGTAACAGCTTTTTGGATTTTTTTCAGCATGTTTGAGCAAATTGGGAATAGAGTCTGGATCAATTGCAGACCATGCAATTACAGCTTCTTCATCTTTACAAGCTGCTTCTTTGCCAAAGTACTCTAGGCTCAACTTTTTGAATGGAGCATGGATATCGTGTCGAACTACTTCATCGTGCAGACAGGGTACTAAAGAAACAGACAAAGAATGGATTCAAGCTTGCTTCGATAGATTTAAGACAATAGGAGGTCTTATAATACAAGGTGGTGGTAGCCTAACCAGTGATCGAATACTTTCTTTTTCGCTGCTTTATTCATACAGAATAACTGGAACCTTTCACAAATATGAAGATTCAGAAGGCCCTAAGGTAATATTTGATATAAAATACGACTTGTAATGCAAGATAAATAATTTTCATTTATCTTCTTTACTTTTATCTCTTCCAATCTTCTTCTTCAAGCTCCTCCTGCTTTCTGCAGGGTAGCTGCTGACTGAACCAACCATCTCTTCTTTGTTCTATCTTTCGCTACTCGCTCTGATTGCCTCCATCCTTTCTGATGTTATCACGTAATCATTTATTTGGTCAGTCTCTTTTTCTTTCATCTTGTTAAATGCCACTGGAAATTAAAAAATTCTACAGTTTGCTATAAGTAAAATAAAATAAGAAAGAATATAAAGGCATTGAAAAACTCCTGCCCAAATATCAAAAGAAAAGGAAAAAGGTCGCAGTGGAGGAGAGAGGAAAAAGTAGAAGAAAATACTGAGCAATTTTTCATTATTGTCAAAGAAGCATGATAAGAGAGGAATAGATTTGTGTTTGAAAGATAGTAAACCATTAAAAAATCATATACATAACAATCAGACAAACATTTACTTTAAATCAGAAAAAGAATTCCTCCCGTATCATTTGACTCTTGTAATAATGACAGATATAGTCGAGGAGCCGTGGCTTAATGGTTAGTGCAACTGCACAGCAACCAAGAGTTCCGGGTTCGATTTCCCGAGCTGTCGAGGAGAATTTGGAACTTTGCAAAGAAAAAAAAGCCATTGTTTGGCGTCAGGAAGGGCATCCGGCAAAGAAATTCCTCACTGCGAAATCAAAGTCCCTCTGAAGGGCACCGTCTGAGCCTCAATTGCTGGGGGAAAAATGACGTTAAAACTAAAAAGAAAAAAAAATAATGACAGATATAATACTTTTAACAGACAGTAACAAAACTAAAAAGCCTGTAAAATAGGTACTACCTTAAAAGTTTGAAAAGTGATCACAGGAAAAGAAATAGCTAAAAATGTGGTATACTTGTGGAAAACAACAAGGCAAGAGATATTAACAAACTAAGAAAATGAAGGAAAAATGGAAAATTTTAGTAGAAAAAGCTTAAACACTGGATAAGGCTTTTAAGGGGTTGAAAATTTTTGATGAATAAAAGAACTTTTTAGAATAACTAAAGTGAAGTACAAAGGAAACAATGGTTTTATTAAAATGTCAAGTTCCGAATGATAGGATAAAATTTAGATCCGATGGTATGATTATTTTGAAAAATTGAAAAAGGAAAATGCAGGGCATTCTTTAAAGTGTTAATAAAGTTCTAACAACAGACATAAGTTGAAGTGAGGTAAAACCAGCCTTGCAAAAAAATAATGAATTGTAAAGCTGCAGGTCTAGATGGGGACCAAAGGAGGGTAAATGGTAAGGAGAAATTACCAAAATTGTAACAAACCTACAGAGGAACAGATAACATGTAGGATTCTGGAAACTATGAAGTAAACAGGTTGATAGCAAAGGCAATAAAAATATTATTGAGAAAATATTAAGAGAGAAAATATCTATTGAAGACTAGCAGTTTGGGTTTAGTAGTAGTAGTAGAAGTAGTAGTAGTAGTAGTAGTAGTAGTAGTAGTAGTAGTAGTAGTAGTAGTAGTAGAAGTAGTAGTAGTAGAAGTAGTAGTAGAAGTAGTAGTAGTAGTAGTAGTAGTAGTAGTAGTAGAAGTAGTAGTAGTAGTAGTAGTAGTAGTAGTAGTAG
>RDPX01000126.1:889221-919568 GCA_003991215.1 Morbakka virulenta
TAGTAGTAATAGTAGTAGTAGTAGTAGTAGTAGTAATCATAGTAGTAGTAATAGTAGTAGTAGTAGTAGTAGTAGTAAGTAGTAGAAGTAGAGTAGTAGTAGTAGTAGAAGTAGTAGTAGTAGTAGTAGTAGTAGTAGTAGTAGTAGTAGTAGAAGTAGTAGTAGAGTAGTAGTAGTAGTAGTAGTAGAAGTAGTAGTAGTAGTAGAAGTAGTAGTAGTAGAAGTAGTAGTAGTAGAAGTAGTAGTAGACGTAGTAGTAGTAGAAGTAGTAGTAGTGGTAGTAGTAGAAGCAACATAGGAATTAACAGTAGCAGGATAATATAAGGTTAATAGAAGCCATCTTTTCACTGGGACTGAATATGGAGAAAGAAGTGGCTTCTTATGCTAATTTTCGAAGAAGGTATTTCTTAATATTCCAAGTCAGAACCTTTGGAAATAAATGCGAAAGAGATGACCACCAGGCGAAAGAAAATACCAGGAACAAACGGTAAGCCTTATTCAATGGCAGACTTAATTTGCACGCAGTAATATGATCTAAACTGCCAATAGGATCAGTATCTAAACTGCCTAGAAGTAGCATTTTTATTTTAGCTTCATTTGATCACCCAATAGTCTTCTGAGAAAAACGTCCAAAAAGGTCTCAAATTGACAAGAACAACTTTTTAAAATACTTGTTGGCAAACTTTTTAAAATGAATTTGGAGCTTGTTTTTGTTTTCTGTATGACTCAGGATGGAAAAAGGAAAGCAAAAATACTCAATAATAGTAATACATTTTGTGCTTTTAATGAACAGGTCTTTCATCCAAAAACAAGCAGATATTCGTCATACTTCGTTACATTGCCAATTCCAATTACAGCTTTATGTTTAAGACTTCAAGTTGAGAGTTTTAAAGGAAACAATGCTGCTTTACGATGGGAGATCCTTGGATGCAGCAAAGGTAAAGTTGTTATTTTATGAAACATTCAGACCTTAACATACATTTCTATACTATATTGTACTCAAGTAGTTGTATTAGGATTAGACTTTGACAGACGTTTTGATGTGATACTTATATACTTCATGAATATACTTAAAAACTTCAATATTTAAAAAAACTAGGCTGCCCTTAACAGTATCACTGGAGTGGTATTGCCCTAAACTGTCGCTCCCATTAACACTTGGCTATCTTTATTGACCTTTCCCTTTTCTTCTATTGTAAATGTTACAACTACTACCACCACCACCACTGCTACCACCACTATCACCACTACCACCACCATCACTACTACCACCACCAACACTACTGCCACCACCAACACTACTACCACCACCAACACTAGTGCCACCACCACTTCTACCATTGCTACTATTAGTACTACTACTACTAGTACTACCACTACTACTACGGCTACTCTTATAGCTACTTGTACTATTACGTCTCGTACTATTTCTACTACTACTGCTCCTGATACCTCCCCCACCAACACCAACACCACTACTTCTAGTACTACTATTTGAAGTGTTACTGTTATGCCACGGTTACTTCTTCTTCTTCTTCTCCTGGTACCACTATTACTACTGCTGGGGCTACTTTACCACCAGGAGCTAATCCACACATTGTTGCAATGGTCCCTGCCGGGAAGATTAGAGTCAAAACATTAGCTTACGAATTAAATCGTTTTTAATGCTGTTCAGTTTTTGGCAGGATCAACAGAAAGTTTTGAAATGGCTTTGTTGCAACAGAAATTTTCACAGAGCATTTTCAATAAAAATAGGAGGTTTACAACCGAGCATTACATGACAAAGCCAATTTTGTCGTAACTGAAAGGATAGTAACAAAGGAGCAAAAAGTTTGGAGAAAACATAGATATTTTTAAATCAACATTTTTAGTGCACGTTTCAAAATTGTTAGCTGAAAACCTTTTATACAGTATTATTAAATAATATTAAAAATATCTTATTTTTATGGGTTTTGTGATTACATTTTAATCCATACAAGGCAAAATGCCATTTCTTACAATAGGTCTACTTTGTTTATGTGAAAGAAAGAGACACAAAGAACAAAATAGGAAGAAAAATATAGTTAATTGTTTATGCACAAAATAAAAGCTTCATAAATAAAAAACCAAGATCGCAGAAGGGCCAAATCTGAGCAGTGGTTATAACGTTCATTAGTCTGGCAGTCTCGGACAAAATCCTCTTTGTTATGAAGGAAATATTATGCTTTTCTGATTTAATATTCATATTAATGTGATGTAATTTCCCGTAAGCGTAATCTAAAGAAACATACTAAGAAATTAATAATCTACAGTAATAAAAGACAAAATGACAGAAATTCATAGAATGATACTGAAAATGACCGCAATATACAAATCCAAACAGTGAAACAAGTTGTTGTATGAAGGAAAATTATTTCAAGGGGAATTTTTTTGTAGGTAAACTAACGGAGGAGACGGATTCTTTTATTCATATAATATGGGATTGATTTAACTAACTGCTCGATTATTTATATAATTTCTAAATTCCAAAAAAATATTTCTAAATTCCAAAAAATATTTTTAAATTCCAAAAAAATTTCTAAATTCAAAATAAATATTTCTAAATTCCAAAAAAAAATTCTAAATTCAAAAATATATTTCTAAATTCAAAAAAATATTTCTGATATTTCTAAATTCCAAAAAAAAATTTTTAAATTCAAAAACAATAATTATAAATTCAAAAAAATACAATGCAAACTCTTCATTTTAAAAATTGCTCTGATTTATTAGTTGGTCTTGTTAAAACAGTTTCTAGCTTTCATCTAAAACCTTCGATGCGTTAATAATTAATTAATACTCACAGAATATCACCTGTAAGATTGGTTCTCTAAACCAAAAACCTTACTTCACATATTTACAAAAAGGGAGAAATGTACTTCAGACCTAAATACTTGTTGACCAGCAGTGACAACAGAAGAAAAAGGTTTTTGTTTCAAGTTGTATATAAGACCTTCTCTATCTACAAGATGAAATGATTTGGCTGTCTTCNCCAAAAAATATTTCTAAATTCCAAAAATTATTTCTAAATTCCAAAAAATATTTTTAAATTCTCCCAAAAATTTCTAAATTCAAAATAAATATTTCTAAATTCAAAAAAATATTTCTGATATTTCTAAATTCCAAAAAAATATTTTTAAATTCAAAAACAATAATTATAAATTCAAAAAAATACAATGCAAACTCTTCACATTTTAAAAATTGCTCTGATTTATTAGTTGGTCTTGTTAAAACAGTTTCTAGCTTTCATCTAAAACCTTCGATGCGTTAATAATTAATAAATACTCACAGAATATCACCTGTAAGATTGGTTCTCTAAACCAAAAACCTTACTTCACATATTTACAAAAAGGGAGAAATGTACTTCAGACCTAAATACTTGTTGACCAGCAGTGACAACAGAAGAAAAAGGTTTTTGTTTCAAGTTGTATATAAGGCCTTCTCTATCTACAAGATGAAATGATTTGGCTGTCTTCTATTAAGGTTAACCTTTCCAAATTCAGCACTGTTGAACAAATGCCATTCTTCCTTGAGTCTTAAAAAGTGACAGGTGGAAGGCAACAATCAGTTTATATCTTTGTGGAATCCCTGTTCAGCGTCTGATTTTACTTATCGTTCTGAATATTTGGAATTCTTGGACGGATAAAATTAAAGCAGTACCATCTGTCTTCAATTTTTCTGATTATTCAATTAAAAATGACCCTAAGCAGTGAAATCCCAAGTAACGAAATGCCGTATAACGTAAAACAGTATAACGACGTATAACCGTATAACGACGTATAACCGTCTACGTTACCATCTTTGTTGCCTAAGCCCCCACGTTCTCAACTAAGTAACCATAGGTATGCATACAAATCTATAAGTAACAGAATTCTTTGTAGCTGAGCTAAGTCAACTTCCCGCCTAAATGCCAATTATACACAATTTTTCTTATGACTTAAGCTTTTTTCCATGCTTTTAGGCCTTTGTTAAGAAATGCTTTTAATCACCAACAAAACTCTGTGTCCAGCTACTATCTTTTTCTCGCGAAATAAAGAAGAAACAGGAAAAACAATTTATTTCATTAGTGAACAAATACAAAAAGTACTTATTTAGTGCCTTTTTGTAAAGTGTAGCTCAATGTTCACTCCATGCGATGACGATTATTTCCGTATCTAGTTTAACTTTACATTTTCCTTAGCTCAATAAAGGCAACTAACTGCTCTTAATATTTCTACTATGTACAGTGGGAGACAGGCAAGTCATTTATTGATTTTTTTTTTCTAGTGTTGAAACCTACACTTTCAATGAAACCAAATTTTTTAGCAAAAAGAGGTTCTACTGTTTCAATGCAATGTGAAGCTACAGGTCAACCAGGAGTTATGTTTCGGTGGAATGTAGGCTCTCTTAAAGTGGAAAAGAATGCTTTAACGCAATTGTCAATGAAATCATCGAATGGAACACTAAAGGGTACAACAACATCTAACCTTACTCTTCATATTATTCCAAAAGACATTGGTGCAACCGATGGAAAGTGCTCTTTATATGATCCATCACATGGCTTTTTCCATTGTTTAATAAATATAACATGTTTTGCATCCTATGCTGATTACACAGAGAGACAAATGATAAATTCTGTATTAAACATAACGGAAATAAGAGGTATGTATTTCCAGAGTTTTTTATATTAAACGTCTAACCTTTACATATGAAGTTGATTTGAAATTATTTCTCATGTTCATAAATAGAAATGTTCCTAATAATAACCATATTTGTTGTCGTGTAAGATGTCATTTGATTATTTTATGTGGTCTGATTACTACATGCCTCATCCCTCTTGCTTCATAACAGAGTTAGGTTGGTAAGACAGTTTAATTAGTCCTTTTAAATTAAATTTGTTTTATCTTGATACACATGGTTTCAGGGTTTTGAGAGTTGTGAATATTGAGGCGAATAAATTCATGTTCATTAAGTCCAAACATTTCAAAATGAAAGAGAACTCGTTACCATATCACTGAACCAATAATTTAACTTGCTCTACGTTTCATGAGTGACGAGACACTTTATCTAAAATTTTTTTTTAGTTTTAACGTCATTTTCCCCCAGCAATTGGGGCTCAGACGGTGCCCTTCATAGGGACTTTGATTTGGCAGTGAGGAATTTCTTGGCCGGATGCCCTTCCTGACGCCAACCGATGGCTTTTTCTTTTCGCAAAGTTCCAAATTCTCCTCGACAGCTCGGGGAATCGAACCCGGAACTCTTGGTTACTGTGCAGTGCACTAACCATTAAGCCACGGCTCCTCTCAGACACTTTATCTAAAATAGTCTATTTAAAAACATCTTGGAAAAAAAATCACCAGAAACTCCTTTGACGTAACCATGGGATAATACCATGGTTTAAGAGAAGTGTAGAGTTATTGGGAATCATTTTTTGTTCAAAATCAGCAACATCCTTGACAAAGAAAATCCAGGACTTTACAATAACGATGCTTTCATTTTATTACACAAAGCAGACGGCAGAACAATCGATAAAATGCGTAAAGGTCTTATTGTACTGTTCAAAGATCAAGGATTCGATAAGGGCTCGAAGTTAAATCATCCCCCAAACATATCAAAACAGTCACCTCATTCAATTTCTGAAGGGTTATCTCGTAACTCACAAGATGAAAAGATAATTAATGAAATTAAACACCCGTATAAGCTAGCCTTATACCACTATGAGTTTCAAAATGTATCATTAAAATTTAAACCTCAAAAAAGCAATAATAGCCGAAATAGAAACAGAAAGCACAACAAAAATTAGTATAAGCCCTTTTTATTAAAGGCATCACAATCAATATTTAGAAGAAATTTCTGTCCTTAATACAAAACCACTTCCCACCAAAACACAAGTTTAAAATCGTTAACAGAAATACTGTGAAGGTGAGTTCTAATTGTACGAGCAATGTAAAACAAATTATAAAGTCACACATATAGAAAGATAATGTCAGGTGACATTAATAAAAACATAAATAAAAATTGTTGTTTTGGCGTAAAGAATAATGCCCAATCGAAGGTAAATGCTGAAACTGGGACACGATTTAGCAATCCAAAGTCACTGTTTTAAATGAATCCAACAAAACCAGCAAAGGTCAAATGGAAATAACGATATAGAAATCATTTAAAATAATTCGAAAACAGTAAACACTGAAAGGTAACCTACTTTTCAAGTTATGTTTGGTATCTAAATGATGACAATAAACCTGCACTCAATATTGAAGAGCCAAGGTGAAAGACCTGAAAGAAAAGAACATCACCCCCGCCATGAAATGGTCAGTTATAACTCACGCGCAGCCCTATTCAGACAAATCGAAAAAGTGCTCGAAAGAAAAGAACATCATCCCCACCATGAAATGGTCAGTTATAATTAACGCGCAGCCCTATTCAGACAAATCGAAAAAGTGCACGAAAGAAAAGAACATCATCCCCACCATGAAATGGTCAGTTATAACTCACGCGCAGCCCTATTCAGACAAATCGAAAAAGTGCAATCTTTGCTTGAGGGAAAAGTTCGAGATCCTTAAATTAATTACGCTAACAAAGAGGAACTGTTGAACAAGCGTAGTGAACTCATTAAAAAATGTGGACACTTGAATAAATTCCTGTTAGCTAATTATAAATCAAAGCACTGGGTGTAATAAAGCACTTAAAAAATCTTTTTATTACTGCATATTCAATTATATCTATTATGTCAATCCAATGAGTGTAATTTTATATCTTTTGTAATTTGTTGTAGCTATAACTAGATACACTAGAGAAATATGTTCATTATGTTTAGCTGACGATTGTGAAAATATGAAACTGACAGTTCTAAACTAACTTTTGTTTATTTTTTCTGTCGTTCATCATATGATAGCTCTAATATTCTTATGTTATTGAGCACTGTCGATAGCTAATAATTACTTCGTTACTAGTATACCTATATTATATATATGTATATATATAAATATATATATATAAATGTAATATATAATCCCTAACAAAATCCAGGTAGATAAAACGGTCGTAAATACAATAAATATCTACATACTAAGATATCTGTTGTAATCATAAATATCATAAAATTTTAGGACTTAGGACAGAAAATAATATTTATAGAAATATTCATGGGAGGTAAGCCTTGACGGGAATGGAATTACGTCAATCAGGGTCCTATTTAAATCAAAGTACATTGAAAACTTCAGCATACAATGTAAAAAGCCTAAAAATGACCTTCCATATTTATCATAACATAAGCTTCAGTTAGGTAGTTAGCTACAACCCTTAAAGACTTTTTTGATTAAATATAACAGTGGAATCGAAACTTTTCTTAGTCTTGGAACTAAAAGATTTTCTTGCGGGTTCTTTCCTCACCTTTGGAATGCTTTGTATCGTCTCTTGTAATATAATTACTTGAATTATTCTCATAATTGTTCAAGGTACAGTCTCTTGGTTGGAAAAGCCTAGAAACACATTGGAAAGGGACCAGACTAATCCTTTTATATAAGACCATATAAAAAAAAGCTTCAGCTAACATTGTTGAATTTATCAGACGGTCACCAACACACAAAAGAGGACACCACAAAGTCAGGTTCTCAAGACATAGTACATCAACAGATGCCTACAAAAGTACCTTCACTCCACTGACAATTGCAGATTGGAACAGACTCCCAGAGACGGTTATCGAGGCATTCCATACTGAAACCCTCTTGATGAGGGTGTGACAGTATCAGATGTAATAAAAAGGACATCCTGTTTTAAAAACATTTATAGCGTGTTTGTGTGTGTGCTGATTGACATGCGTGCATGTATATCTTCAATATGGTTTACGGGAGCAAATTATCAATGTAGAAGTAGAATGTACATCTATTACCAGCTTGTTTTCCAGGTCATAACTGTAGATAAATCAGGTAGATGACACGGTGAGCGATGTCCTGCCACTTTTTGGCATTTGTTTGTCTTGGATATGATCAGTTTATATCGCTGGTACCAGGATTGCTACATATTTTGCGAATCAATTCGGTCAACATTTTCATCTTTATAAAATTGTTGTTCCTCGTTATGAAACATTTTTCTATGAATGCAGTCTTTTGGTTTTGTTTGAGGTATTTGTTTTGGAGATTTTCTCTCAGGAGCTTTTGGTAGGAAGATTTTGATAATTTTGGTCATAATTTCAACGTCACAATACCTGGGGGGAACGGCTTCACAAGTTATATGTAATTCTACTTATACTATGTGTGAAGCAACTTTGGACTGTAGTACGTACTCCCAGCAGTATGGTAACAAAGCCATAAGAAGTAATGTTAAATAATGTCTTTCACTTTTATTGATGGCATTTTTAGCCACATTTTTAGTAATTCTGGATGGGTTTGGTAAAGGAATGTTACAATTCAAATTCCTGATGTTTTTAAAGAAGATTAAAATGTGGGTTTATTTCATATACTTTAGGCGCTAAAGGTTGGATAGTCATTTCTTGCTGTAACTTGGATCAGAGAAAGGTAGTGGAGTGGAAGTGGTAGTAGAGAATATTTTGGGAGGACGCCCTTGCTGAAGCTAACCAATAATTTCTTTTTTTCCGAAATATTAAAGTCTTTCTAAGCGTCTCTTGCATGCTCATACTTTCATGCAACTGCCAAATTGTACTAAATTCGGGTACAGTAGCACATTCTACATAAAATAATAAAAAAGATGACAAATTGGATCCATAGTAGCTGCCTACAAACGTTGATTCCTTGTACAATAATATCTAATCTATTGGTCTATGCATAGAAATGTAACATGAATATTTCAAGTATCATCTTCTGGTCAGTTAGTCAGACTTTGATCCATTTGTTTTGTATCTTTTTTACAGGAAAATCCACAGAACCATTGACATTAAGTGCAAACCAAATAACTGCCACTGAATTCAAAGTAATGTGGAATACTCCAGCAGACGTAGGTGATTTCGCATTTAAACATTACCAAGTGGCATTGTTTCAAAATAACATTCAAAAAGAAGTAAGGACAACATTGTACAAGACATATAATTGGGGACTTCTTTTACCAAAAACCAATTACACTTTCAAGGTATCATACATAAATGTAGAAGGCTTCAAATCTCCCGAAGCAGCTATAAATGTTCAAACTTCCGAAGGAGGTATGTAGATAAATATTTAAACTAATACTTTTAGTTCCAGGTATCTACTTACATTTATAGTAATTAAACTTTATAATTGGAATAGTTATTGCTGTAATGATTCTTTGGTTAGATTTGTGTGTATGTATGTATGTGTGTATGAATGTGTTAGTAATCTTGTCTTTTAATATTGTTTACACCAAAACCTCTTTACAGTGAACTCAAGGTAACATCTAACTGCCAAATATTTTTTTCTATATTAAGCCACATATAAGATAAATACATAAACATCTATATCTTTAGGTTTATTTTTGAGTCCTTTGTGCAAAATTAAATCACTTAACAGAAAATAATATTCTAAAAGGAAAAAATATATCATTTCTGGGATTATTAAAGGATGACTATATCAAATATCCAATTTTCTGTTTGCTGTGTTTAAGATATTGTGGACCTATTACAAATTAAATATCAGGACGGTATCTAAATGGAATCTAGGTTAATATATGTTGATTGCCATTCTGTGGCTTGGATTCTAATCTCATAAATATAGTATTTAATTGACTAAATACTCATTGTGAAAATGAGTCTAGCTTGGTTTGATGTAACAGTAAAAAGTTAGAAAACAATTTCTAGTGAATTTCGGCTTTACTTTAAATGTACATAGTAACGCCATTCTACGAATTACAAATACATTTTAAAATAGGAATTATCAATATGGTCTCCTGGTTATTAAGCAGGTTCTATCTTTTACAGCAAGTAAATTAGATTAATAGTTTCCGTTGATCTTAATATGTTTTATTGAACTTCTTCTTCTTCTTGTACTTTCAGCTATTTCTAGTTCAGGGATCGCCACAGCGAATCTTCCTTCTCCATAGAGCAGGATTTAATGCGTATTTGCTCTTAAACTCCACTGCTCGTATATCTTCCATCACATAGTTGTACCATCTCCTCTTTGGCCAATGTTTCCATCTCGTACCGGGTACCCTTATCTCATCCGCAAAACTCTTCTCCAACATACTCTTCATCTCTCCTTTCTACATGCCCAAACCACCTCAACTTGATCTCACGCAACTTTCTTATGATTCTCTTAACCCCATAGACGGTATCAGTGGCATTTAGTCACTGATACCATCTTTCAACTACACCGGACTAGATCGTCTTTCTAACATCTCCATCACTTCCACCATCAGAATGTATCGTTGAGCCAAAGTATTTGAATTTTTGTTTCTCGGAAACCTCTTTTTTATCTAGTTTTATCGGGGTTTACTCCACCTTCTTGTTGATGCACACATGTTTAGTTTTTGAACTACTGACCTTCAGCCCCCTTTTAAAACGCAGCTCCCTTCACCTCTTCCATTCTTCTACTGCTTTAGCTTTCTTCTCATTGTATGTTATATGTTTTCATTGAATATTGTATATTCCTCAAGTATGTATTTATTATATTTCCTGAATTAAACAAGAAAGATTCAAAAACCTCGTCATGGATAAAAAGAACTGTGCAGAATAGGATTGGGAATGCTAGTGTAAACCTTTGTGAAGGTAGTAGATACTTGCTATCTAAACCATCCTGAATTTAATCAGTTCATTTTCGGATTTCGTTCTGGTAGGCATGGTGCATTTCAAAGAAGTATTCTTAAAATTCTTGAATACGTACTGTATATACTTGACTCTATGTGCTTGTTATATTTTAATATCTTTAAATTCTTAACAATTCTTTCCTTTTTCTGCCAAACACAGCTCCAACTGCACCTAGAAATCTGACACTTATTAGCAAAAATTCGACAGCAATAACAGTGCTTTGGAAAGAACCAGTTCCTGCTAATGGTTTTATTTCTAAATACAGGATCAAATATTCGAATTTAAGTACCAAGTTTATAGACGTTGCTGGAGATCTTGAGGAGTATACAATTGGTTATCTTCAAGAGTACACACTATATACTGTTCAGGTAAACTACTAAAGAAGTTTAGTGATAATAATTTTAGGTATAGTGACGTAAAGTGCATCTAGCCATGGCACGATTGGAGGCCAAATAAACTGAGACCCTGAATTTTTATTTTTTAGGTCTTTTACCCAAGAAAGGCATGAAGCCACCTTAGTGTAGGGGACCACTTTTCATATTTGATTTTTTTTCATTGTACATTTTAATCTTTTATTTTTTTAATTTCATCCCTCTCCCACATGTATCGCCGAAAATATATACACAGAACCAAGAGTATGCCACTCATTTTCCTCGATTTTCATAAAATCTGCTTTCATCATCGGAAATCAAGGTTTCATATTTAGTTTCTGTATTACTAATATACCTTATGAATAAACATTAGGGCAAATAAACAAAGAAAGTCATGGGCTTTCTGTAATTTGTTTGGTAAAAACATTGTGCAATTTGTACAATTGATATATAATCAAGCCAAAAATGTAATTTTATTAATTTTGCGATATATTTCGAAGTAAATACTTCATCTTCAGGCTACAAGGTAAAAATACAAAAACAGTAAAACTGCTGAATACAATATTTCCCATCACATATCAACATCTCTCTACAGCATACACAGCTAAAGCGAAATGTAACACAATGAATTCAATCTTTTTGAACAAATATGATAATTGAGAAACCTCCCTTGAGGGACCTTATTGACTAGTTAAATTTTTGAGAAGACTCTGTACAAGATCTATCAACCGAAACCACCGACAGAAGAAAAAAGTAATGATGATAAAACAAAGAAAAAAATTATTTTTCTTCAATATCGAGGGAAAGTGACCGAGAAATTTGAACGCTCGTTGAAACGCATTGAGGCACCGTGATAAATTCTCTCCACAATAAGAAAATCAAAACAGTTCTGCCATCATTAAAAGTACCCGTGGAAAAACCTATGCAAAGCGGTTTAGTATATAAAATTATGTGTTTGCGATGCCTATCGTGTTATGTGGGGCAAACTACTCGACATCTGCTAACCCGTGTAAAAGAGTATAAGTATAAAGCCGCGGGACAGCATTTAAAAATGTTTAACGTGGAGCTATCAATCAATCATGCAGAAATAATTGCAAAGTCGACTAAGTCAGAATGCAAGTTAATGACATCGGAAGCATTGTTCATTCGGGAAATAAAACCAACATCAAATACAAAGGATGATGGGAAATATTGTATTCGGCAGTTTTAATGTTTTTGCATTTTTACCTTGTAGCCTTAAGATGAAGTATTAGCTTTCTCTAATTGGCTGTCTGAAACAATTAAAGACTCAACATGATATTGGAATTGTGGCAGAGTGAATACTTCTTTAAAAGAGAAATTAACTACAAGAAATTCTTGCCTGGCATAAATTTATGGATACCCTTTCACAAACGTTTGTTTTGGAGTGATAGCAGGTACATAGGTCATATGGTGTGAAGACTGATGGATTCAAAATTATACAGAATGGTGCTCTGACACAGACAAAAAGTGTGATTACAATCCTCATCAGGACTGCAATGCAAAAATATTCGTGAGGTTTTTTTCACACCCAAATGAAGATTATGTTAAGATAGCATCGATAGTAATTAAACGACATTTCCTCTTTTCCAGGTTCAAGCATTTACTAAAAAAGGAGCTTTGGAAGGACCTTGGAGCTCTACAGAGATTGTGAGGACCGCAGAGGGACGTAAGTTAGAAATTGAAAATCTCTTCAAATTAATTTTGCTCTAAAATTGTTCTGGTTTGAAAGCAAAACAAAATATAAAATAAATATTCTATCTTGAAATGACATATTTCTGATGATAGGTATTGTTATCTTTTTGTTTACTTTTTTCGCCATACATAACAAGAGTAGGCATATAATAGTACTCTCACTTGGGTTACGCAATAATTAGGTTTGCCATGTCTCACTACTCAGAGGAAAACTTTGCGTTTCCTCGTTTTTAAGGTGTTAAGCCCCATAACATCCTCTCGACATTGATAGATTTAAAGAAAAAGTAAAGTAAAACTTGTGAAAATCTCAGGTAAAAAGAAAAGTTATATAATGTGGTGTGGATGAAGGGACTTGGAATAGAAAAAAGGAAAAATATGTACTCACCTAACATGATTCGAACCAGTATCTATGCCTATAAAAAGAACTTTCTTCAGAATTATTTTCAAAAAGGTGAAACATGCCTTTCTGTGTTTTTAATCCTGAAAGCACTTTTTTGAAAGAAGCAAGTGTTTAAAACGCTTCAAGTGAAACAGAATCAGATGAAGCACTTAACTAGCTGAAATATTTACTCTATCGGAAGGAAATTCACATTTGATTCATAACAACATACTAGTTGGTGAAATAATAATACAAACAAGAAACAAATATGATCTATATTGTAAGGGAAAAGTTATGAAAATTTGGATTGAAAAAGTAGTGAAATTGGTGTTTATGAAAATCAACTCAATTTTTTTTAAATATCAGCAAATGCCTTGTAGGTATACCTATGCACAGTTTCATTGTAAATTCTCTGGAGCGTAATCTTTGTCAAGAAAAAGTACCATTAACTACTTCTAGATATTTCAGATAACAGACACAAAATAGGTGTCTTCTAATTAAACGCAAGGGACTGATTCCTTAGATTCATTTCTAAAGCTTAAGCACAAAGCAAAGAGATTAAAATTCAAATCAAGCGTTTGCTGAAGGAATGGTACCCAAGGCTTATTCTTTCCTCCTTCAGACATAATAACGGAGGCAAAAAAATCTAAAATATTTGTTGTAATCTTCTTCACTCTGAAATAATTAATTTGTTGAATGATTGATTTCATAAAGGATGTATTTTGTTATCAGGTATCCAGAAAAGGTTGATAATCTATATATCTCATCTATATAATGTTATTAAAAATCTTTGTTGTCTATATCCAGGACCTTCAGCACCAAATTTTCCAGTCGTAACCAACAACACCAATGGAGGAGAAATAACATTTAAGTGGGAAACACCAACCAGAATCAATGGAATATTACATTATTATAAGGTTTGGCAATTTCAATATGTACTTATTTTAGATTGTCTATATTATTGATTTACTTAAGTTTTCTTTTACTTTTATCCAGCTGTTCCCAAGCTTTCATTTGCCGCTTTTTTGCTTTCATTTGTATATTAAAATACTTTTACATAAAAAATAATGCAGTTAGAATGTATATTTTTTGTTTTCATCTAAACTAATAGAGACTAAGAAACAAACAAAAAATAAATAATAAAAATTTAAAAATAAAAATAACAGTTAGTGCAAATTTAATAAAAGTATCTCCTGTGGGGTGAATTTACGTGTTATCAGATAGAATATAAATGTTGCATGTGATTGTGAGACAAAATCATTATAATATATAGGAGAACAATAACTTTAAATATGGAGCAATGAAAAGGATTAATTTAATTCTCGCTGATAAATAAAGAGATTATTGTTAGTTCAGAAGAGGAAGTTAATAACTCAAATACCCAAATCGTTGACTGGGCAAGTGGTATGGAGGGGAAATTATTAGCCAAAAAGACAAAATATTAGTGACAGAAACTACACTCATTAATATAAGTCATCTGGTAGTTTTAACAGACAAGACAAAGCAATTATTGCTTTTTGCCCTTAAAGACATTGATATGTTCTTTGTCTTGTAAGTAGTCTGTCCTCAAACAGGTTTAGCGCCATACACGCCATCTATCTCTATCCTCGGCTCTCCGCTTGATATCTGAATAATTTTCCATTCTTCCATTAACTTGCTTTTTGAACTGGTCTAATAAAGTTATTCTTTTCCTTCCTCTGCCCCGTTTTCCAGGCAACCGTCCTTCATTGATATCTCTTAACATACTCTGGTGTCTCAGAACGTGTCCGATTCATTTCCTTTGGCGATTTCGTATAGTTGTTATAAGCATTCTGCTCTCCTCAACTTGTTGTAAAACTTCTTGATTTGTCATTTTTTCTGCCCAACTGATTTTCTGCATTCTCCTCCAGAACCACATTTCTGCACTTTCCAGCCTTTTGATATCTTCCTTCTTTAACACCAACGACTCTGATCTATACAGCAGGACACTCCACACCAACGCCTTAATCATTCTCTTTTTAATGTTCAGATTAAATTTTCTTGTTAGTAGTTCTCGCCTCGAATTGAATGCAGCCTTTGCCAGAGTTATTCGTGACTTCATTTCTCTGCTGCAGTAACCATCGCTTATTATAACACTCCCGAGATTCTTAAAGTTTTTAACTTCTTCAATAGGTTGCCCATTCATTTTAATTTTAACATTACCTTCGCCTTTTTTACTAATCTTCATCACCTTGGTTTTCTTTACATTGATCCTCATACCAACAGTCTCAACTACCCTATTCAAATGGTTCATTATTTCTTGTAGTCCTTTCTCAGAGTTTGCTACCATGGCCTGCCTGATCACCGGCAAAACGTATTGCTTGGACTAGCTCTCCGCCAACCTTAACTCCTTCTTGACAGTTCTCTAGCGCTCTTCTTACCATTTCTTCAGCAAATATGTTAAAAAGGGAAGTTGACATTAGGCAACCTTGGCGTACTCCTCTACCAATTTCAGCTGGCTCTGACTCTCCATCTTTTGTTCTTACTGTTGCTGTCTGATGCATGTATAGGTTATGTTTATGTCCAGAATCTATACATGCATCAAAGACTTATACAGATATGTTCTACTAAATAAAAAACATGCTCTAACAGGCTGTCTACGAGTGATGCAGCAAAACCATGTACGCTGGTTGAGAAGACAATGATGAAAGTAATGTATGTCAGAAGTCAAATGAGATGGTAAAAAGGAATCTGTGACGAATAAAATTAGTTTACTGGAGGAGGAACAATCAGATTGGAGGTTTTCCTGAAAGCTAAGCCAAGGAAATAAAAATGACAAGACGTTACGATCAAACATGATAACAATATTCCACAAGAAGACTTCTAATTAACTGTTTGTGGTATAAAATTTTAAAATATTGCAATAAAAGTCACTTTGTTTGGGGCTGAAAGCTCATTTGACGTGCGTTTTCTTATTCTGGTGTCTTGCTCTAGTCTTTTGCCAGCGAAAGAAGTTTTTGACCTGAATGAAAATGGTTTAAGTTGCGATAAACATAGATTTCTGGTATATGTTATTTTATGTAATACAAAGGGTAGCATATTTTCAACACTTGCAAAGTTATTAAAAACTTAGCTGTCTCTTTTATGTGCTATACGATAAATTTGGATACGTTTTTGAATATAGAATTGAAAGAGGAAGGAAACCACAATGTAAAGATTTTTTAAGTGTCGAAATAAAAACAATAAAAAGGTAAACTTTGCATTAAAGTGGGTTTGAAAGTTGATAAAATAAGGAAAAAAGAACAGGTGAGAAAGTAAAATCACATAATTTGAAAAAAAAAAGATCTTCAAATAGCTACACTGGCTCTTCGTATCATTATCCAGGCCCACTACTGATGTAAAGAGGAGATAGACTGATATCAAATTTTGTATTAAAGGACAAAATTTTTCTCTGGGCATGGCTAAAATTTGCTACCAACCTAGTACCCTATTTAGTAACTGCTTCGAAATCGGTCTTAACGCCATTATTAAACTCCAGGTATTTCAAGGGCTGCTAAACCAGTAAAAATGGAAAAATTATCAGGATAACTATTGGTGAAATGAAAACATTATTACGAATAATATAAAATTAGTAAAGAAATATGATTAGACATAAAAGATCCTTCTAAACTCACAAATGTACAACGAGCAGAAGGTAATGAGATAAAATTGTTACAGACCTTTACACCAATATTATAGGATGGGAACTTATAGACCAAACAATATGGCATACCTTGTCCAAGGGCTTGGATATATATAGAGCTATGGCAAGACCGTTGCTTAATTTATCAATAAATCCGAAGATGTTATCTTCGACCATGATCATGAAATCAGCATTATAACGAATGTCTGGAATACCACTTTGAACAAAAATAAAAAACCAAGCAACTCAAAAAGATTATAGTTGATGATCTGTTCAAATAATTGGTTTAACAATGGAGAGGAGACTAACCATCATTCTAAATTTATCAAATTCAGCATTAATAGAAGCAGTAAAAGGCAATCAAATAAGAAAAGTAACTTTCTAAACTGAAACTGCTTCCAGTTTTGCTTAGCATGAAAGAATTCAAAAACATGAGCTAATTTCTAGCAAGATGGAGGATAGAGCTCGCCAGGATAAAGATAGAACATCTAAACAAATTCAACAAGCTGGGGATGGGGGGTTGCTTTAAATATAGAAGGACAAAAAAGTGAAATATGTTATGTAAAAAAGAAAGTCGTTTCTCAAACTATAATCTAAATTGATTTGAGTTCAAAAACAGAAGTTTGATTATCAGTTACTTGAAATCAATCAGCATTTCAATTTCAAATTATGTTTGAATTAAGTTGAGTTTAATAATTAAAGCTTGGTCACTAAACAATTCAGTGCTTTCACAAGCATTTAATGAAACTGAAAAATTATAAACATTGGATAAAGAAATAAGTTTAACATTATTTATTGCAGGTTACAAAGGAATCAATTTTTCATTTTTTCCCCCATTTAGAGAGAATAGATGTGCTCAAAATACAAAGTAATAAATTCAAATAAAGCAATGATGCAGTGCAAATAATAAATAATATAATCGATATTGCTTCCTCAAAACATTGAATTAACTGTGCATTGATACACTAATCTATGTGTTTTATCGGCCTATCCTAATCGATATTGCTTCCTCAAAACATTGATTTAGCTATGCATTGATACATTCATCAATGTTTTTAATCGGCATATATCAATAGATATTGCTTCCTCAAAACATTGATTTAGCTATACATTGATACATTCATCAATGTTTTTAATCGGCATATATCAATCGATATTGCTTCCTGAAAACGTTGATTTAGCTATACATTGATACATTCATCAATGTTTTTAATCGGCATATATCAATCGATATTGCTTCCTGAAAACGTTGATTTAGCTATACATTGATACATTCATCAATGTTTTTAATCGGCATATATCAATAGATATTGCTTCCTGAAAACGTTGATTTAGCTATACATTGATACATTCATCAATGTTTTTAATCGGCATATATCAATCGATATTGCTTCCTGAAAACGTTGATTTAGCTATACATTGATACATTCATCAATGTTTTTAATCGGCATATATCAATAGATATTGCTTCCTCAAAACATTGATTTAGCTATGCATTGATACATTCACTAATGTTTTTAATCGGCATACATCAATAGATATTGCTTCCTCAAAACATTGATTTAGCTATGCATTTATACATTCACTAATGTTTTAATCGGCATATATCAATCGATATTGCTTCCTCAAAACGTTGATTTAGCTATGCATTGATACAGTAATCCATGTTTTTTCTCGATGTAAATTAATTAAGATTGCTTCCTTATAACATTGAAGTGTCTATTCATTAATGCGGTCATTGATATCTTCTTTACTCCTATTTATGGATTTCTTATATTTCCATATTCAATGCACTTAAAATCTAAGATCATATTTTCATTTTTTTGTTTACATCCCATCAACAGATGAACAAATATAATTGCAGAGCGCTTAATATTTGTTCATCTGTTGATGGGATGTAATATAGCTCCTGAATTTTGTTGATCACTCTGGAAAAGATATTGTTATTTCTTTATTGATTGATAAATGGAGAAGTTTAGCATAAACTATTCAATCTAGAACATACCTATACCCTCACGAAAGCCGTACTTGAAATCTTTAGCCGATAAAGTGGAAAAAGTGATAAAAAGGATGAGGTGTAAATCTTTCTTTTTTGACAAAGACTAAGAAATTCAATCCAGCTACGATAATATAATTTTCGGATTTAAATCACACAAAAGTCCACCACAGCATCAAGACTTGATTAATTTCGAAAAGGATCTTCTTGACATGATTCAAAACGTTGCATTTAGACCTTTTCATAACGAGTTCCAAGACAAACTTCGAAATGACATTAAAACTATAAATTCATCAAGTAAAGCTTTCATGCCAGTGGATAAGACACGAAACTTTTATAAAATGGTCAAAGAATACCACGACAAACTGGATCTTGACAACATCGCAAAAACCTACAAAAAAGCTGACAACACAACGTACGAAAAGATAAATAAAGAAGCTAATACCATCGTTGAAGATCTCGGACTCTCCGAAAAAGTTTAATGTCTCGCCAAGTGGACAGCTTTTATCACACTAAAGGATCATAAAGAAAACTTTCGTAACAGCCCGAAGTGTAGACTAACTAACCCCGCAAAACCAGAACTTGGGAAAGTGAGCAAAAGGATTATAGACAATATTAAGAAATCCGTCAGAAATCAAAGAAAGATCAATCAATGGCACAGAACTCGTGACGTCGTCAACTGGTTTAAAAAGATCGAGAACAAAGAAAACTGCACCTTCGTTCAGTTCGACATTGAAGAGCTCTTCCCTTCGCTCTACCTGTTTACAAACAATAAACACTGGAGCAAGAAAGTGGGTCAGCCGAACTTTGACGTGACTATGGGAAGTTTTGACAGGGTAGAGCTGTGTGAGCTTGTGGAAATCTTTATTTTGCACAACTTGAGTGAAAAATATGGTATAGAAACCAGTGGATTATACCGAGACGACGACCTCTATTGTTTTCACAATGTTAGTGGTCCAATGTCAGAATGTATTAAGAAGGACATTGTTAGACTGTTTAAGGACACATTTGGATTAAGAATAACAATTCAAACAAACCTTAAAGTTGTTGATTTCCTAGACGTCAGCCTTGATCTCACAACTGGTACATCCCAGCCCTACTCCAAGCCTGACAGCGAACCCATATACGTCAACATTCATTCTAACCACCCCATAAATATAATCAAACGTATTCCAAGCATGATATCAGAACGAATCAACAGCATTTTTTCAAATAAAAACATATTCGACCGTGCAGCACCGTTTTACAAGAACACATTACGTGATAGTGGCTTTTAGGACAGCATTAAACACAACAAAAATCCAGAATCAAAAACCAGGTCCAGATCGAGGAGAATAATTTGGTTCAACCCACCTTTTAGCCTAAGCGTGAAAACAAATGTTGCCAAAGAATTTCTGAAACGTATCGATAAATACTTCCCCAAAAAGCACATATTCCCCAAAAAGGTTTAATAGAAACAGTTTGAAGGTTAGTTACAGCTGTCTACCAAATGTATCCAGCATCATAACGTCACACAACAAGAAAGTACTAGCAGAAGAAACAAACAAAAAAATCGATCTGTGTAATTGTCGCAACAAGGACTCTTGCCCGTTTAATAGAAACTGTTGTGATAAGCACGTCATCTACCAATGTACCATCAAATCGTCAGAAAACGACGGTGTAAACTACATTGGATTGATCGAAAAAGCATATAATTTTATCAGAAATAGAAATATAATTTTAACTTTTTTTAGTTTACAAATTTATTCAATATCTTGTCCCTTTGTCGGAAAAATACCAATTAGTAAATCATATTTCACGAGATCTTAAATATTTTTCCTTCAGGTCAAAGCAAAAGGAGTCAAGCCATACAATATTTCATTTATCGACAATCATGAGAAAACTACTAATAGTACCACGACATCTCTTGTTACATTTGGTGGAACAGATTATGTGGTAGAAATAATAGCAGTAACCGGTGCTGGTGAAGGAAGCAAGGCCACTTTTAACGTAACAACTCCAGGACTTGGTAAGATATTTAAAATTTTAAAAATTACATAGTAAAAATTAAAAAAATGTTTAAATATTTAAATAATTTTGTAGATTTAATAATGTTGATTCTAACGTCATTTTCCCCAGTTTAAGGCGATGCCGTTCAAAGGGACTTGCTTTTGGCATATGTCTAATTTCTAAGCCTGACGCCCTTCCTAAGGTCAACCAATGACTTTTTGCTTTCTAGAGTTCCAGTCTCTCTGCTCGGGAGTCGAACCGGAACCTCTTGGGTACGGTGCAGCTGCACTAGCTATTAAGTCTTGGCTCCTCTAAAGTTTAAATATTAAAATGCAACGAGTAAAATGGTAATTTTTTTCTTAACGTCTTAGTATTATTCTATTCTGGGTATTGGATGCCATCGTTCAACAGGCCACCCTGTACAACAATTTAAGACTGTCTCCAAGCACCACTTGTAACAAACAGACATTGATCAAGGGAGATAAGAAGGACCTACAGAGGCTATTCTGATTTACTTTTGTAATCACAATTTTTTTCTGCCCTAGTTGTTAGTCCTACTAGATAGCCAGAGTAATATGTAAGGTAAACTAGTTTACATGTGCTTTTGCACTTGAAATCAAAAAGGGCGTCGTTAACTGTGACTATAAGTAATGACCTTCACAAGCACACTGCCCTTTATGCCCCCTATGAACAGGTTTACTAGACAATCTGACTTTGTTTGGCTGTTTGTTTTTCATATCTAAGTTCTTAAACTAAGTATATTATCTTAAGTATATTTGTTACTTGAAATGACTCTATGACTTGAAAAATGTTATAATATTACTCATTAATAAGCAACTTCTCATCCGAGTATTGACTAACATTGATTCTTGAGCCTTTAACCTTACTGTTTGAAACCAGGGATTTTACCTGAAACTTAATAAACGGTAGTAAGGCAGAAAGTTTATGGATTTTTAATGTCTACTGTCACATGAAACATTTTCTAAAGAGCCATAAACTAACCTTTACAGAAAGAAAAACAAAGTGCGTCCCGAGAAGAATTAGAGAAGTGTGATGGAGAGCAAGATAATAATCAAGAGGTTAACGGTAACAATGCCCTGTAGAGGTGCAGCAGATAGGATCAAGAGGAGGTTACTTATTATCTCTTTGCGTACGAGACTGGATCGATAGAATAAGACTGAATATATCTATTTCTTTTTGCCTATCTAGTTCTCTAGTCATTTATCTATCCATCTATCTACCAATCTCTTTATCTATGTATCAATCCATCCATCTGTCTAAGTATCATTCCGTCTATATATAGATCTTGAATTAATCTGTAGTACAAGCTCACAGGTTCATTATTAATGAAAAGTTATTCTGATCACATTTAATGAATGATATTATTACCTTTGCAGTTCCACAAAGACCAGTAGTCCATTTTACGAAAATAGCTTCAGGAAAGCAAATTGACATTTACCCCTCAACAGATACACATGGACCAATAAGGTAAAAAATATATTATAATATAAATCAGAATTATAGGAAATGTTGTAATAACTATTATTTTATGTCCAGTATAATACACAGGCCTCTGCCGAGTAAAAGTCATTACAAATGAGAAGACCGCTTTTGAAGAAAAGTTAATGTTTTCTGTCACGTTATTAGGTATTGCTTATATATCTGACATATTTATTCTTATTAGATCCCATAAGATTAAAGTAAATTCAACTTTTTTTTAATTCCATGTTCGAGGATTTTCCAGCCTTGGCTCGAATACGTGAACTAACTTCCCCAGATACTGTAGAAAAGGATATTGCATATCCCAGCTCAGAGGCAGTAACAGTTGTCAAAGAATCATTGATTTAACCTAAGCTCTACCAAAAAATACCAATCCAGCCACTTATAGTGCCAAATCATTGGTGCTACAAAGCTTCATCGAGAAGTTGTCAACACCTAAACAATGGAAATAATAATATTGTAATAAAGGAAATTTTTCAAAATTCTGGACACCTCTTTCATTATCTGTCGAACTTTCTCTGATACGTACAAACTTTTGAAAATTCTGAACTTTATGGATTCAGAAGAAGCCATAGATGTGAGAGCTTTATTGTGTCTTGAGTCGCAAGCTTTGTTTGAGCTAGGCTTCGAGAGATACTTCTCCCATCCTCTTACTACTGAAATGACTAAGTACGGCAGCTTTCATGCCTTGGTAGTGCAGTCCTATGTGTGGACAGGGATCGAGTTGTTTCAAGGAGTGGCGCCATACCTATGTTGTGTTTGTTGTGTTTGTTGTGTTTCTTTCTTTAGCGCTGGATGTCATATTTCTAGAAGGGTGTATCATATATTGTTAGTAAGATTGCTGTACTGTGGATTGTTTCTTTTATTTTTCTTGTTGTTGTGTTGATTTTCTTGTCTAAAATACTTTTATTTTCCCAGTCAAAGGTGTGATCTTGTGTCCAGCAGTATTCGGCTATATCATGATTCTTGATGTCAGCTTTTTGAACAGCTCTCTTGTGTTCTTTTGCCCTTTGACCCAAGGAACGCTTTGATTCACCAACGTAGGAGGTAGGGCAGTCTTTACAGTGTAATCTGTAAACTACATTGTCCTTCTCTTCAAATGGTACTGGTTCCTTTGGTTTGGACAAAATCTTCCTTGGAGTGCATGTAGTGAAGAAGGAGCATTGAACGTTGTGTTCTCGGAGAGTTCGTCTTAGGTGCTCATTGGTGTTCTTCACGTAATTCAGACTTATACGTTCTAGAGGTTTTTATCTTCAGGATAAGGTCCAGTGGTTCTGTGTAAGGCACTCTGGACATCATTAGCATAGTATCCATTGGATAAGAGAACCTTCTGAAGATGTCTTTCTTCTTTTCTAAGGTCGTGTGGGTTGGAAATAATTCTTCTTGCCCTTCCAAACAGAGTGTTGATTACACTGCAACGATGCATCACACCTTGTTGGTGTGATGCATTATTGAGGTACTCATCAGTGTGAGTTCGTTTCCTGTAGATGATAATGGAAATGCTGCAATCTACTTGCCTTTTTACTAGGACATCCAGAAACAGTATTTCTCTTTCTTTTTCTTTCTGCATGGTGAGTATGGTGTTATTACAATCAATAACAGCCGAATGACATGCATATCCATTTCTTTTCTTTTAAAACCACCTTTTGGCCACTTCAAGATATGAATGTACCGCATTACAAGTGAATGCTTTCTATTCCTCTTTTTCCCTTAAACTGTGATAATAAACATCAGCTAAGTTATGATTCCTATATTTCTTGTAGTGAGTGACTTACGATGATTCGATATCTCTTTACTTTTACCGTACAAGAATTGAGGCGGCGACCTTTCCCTAATTTCATTGTTGAATTGGTTTCCAGTTTCCTTCACATTTCTCTATGGGAACAAATTTAGAACTAGTGATGGAACTTAAAATTAAAAAAATATGGTATGTTTAACGATCTACTCATTCCTTCCAAAGTGTGAGGGTTAAATTTTATCCCTTTACCATGGCAAATCTTTCCAAATGAGAGGTGTCGCAAAACCTATGCAGGCGTATTATGTTTGTCATTATTTTTTTGATAAAAAGAAGATATTTCGTACCTTTCGTACCAAACTCCTGGTGAGCAGTTTCCTCGTCAGTCAGGGAAGTTCGATATCTTTCGCCACAGAACTCTGTCGGAATACATCTGCTCCTCGTTGACCTTGTCGAGGGAAGTCTCTTTCTCATACAGGTTGTCATCTATATATTAGTGCCACCTTTTGTGAGGTCTGCTTGTAGGTATCACAGCGTCTATAGTGTATCTCATGGCCTGTCGTGATACATGGTTAGACTCTCTTCTCATCACATGGCCTAAAAAAAGATGTAAAAAATAGATATATATTTTTAAAATCCTCTCCGTAAAAGTTGCATGCCCTTACGCACTAGATACGAGCACAACAAGGAATATTTTCCTTTTCAATATTTAATTAGAAGATCGTGTTTCACTAATGTATATTTACTTCTGTCTTATGGCCATTGCCAGAATGCCTTGGGATCAATGTAGCGACACCAGATCTCACTAGTACGCGCCTGCTCAGTTCTCACGTACAGTATAGTTAAACTATCAGTACATGGTCTTGATAATATTTGACTTATGGACTTTGTGAAAACCAATTTTATTGGGCCCTTTATTCTGTTAGCTTTGTAAGGTTTTCCTGGTATATGTTTTGAAAGATATTTTCTCCGATTGTCAGGCAGCCTGGCTAGAAGGATCTCTCGAAACAAAGTTCAGAAAAAGTTACAATTTATGTCATGACTTTTTATATTTATTGGTCCAAAAATTGAAAACATAGGATCTCTTTTATTTAGCTTTACTTGATTGGGTGCAGAGAAGAGCTTTGTCCCTCTCCACTCTTCTACTTCTCCGCAACTCCTGTTGAATTTTCCTTCGATTTCAGCTTAGTCCGTGTCATTTTGTCAGTCATTTTGAATGTTTCATTGTCCTTATGTCCCTTCCTGTTTCATAGCTTTTCTTCTCAGTATTGTTGAATTAAAATTTTATATAATCGAAAGTAAATTCTTGTGTTCTTGATCTACATTTGGAAAGATTCTTCTCCTATTGTCAGCCTGCTGAGTCCCAAACATTGGTTAAAGCTCATTAGTGAAAGTGACTACTAAGAAGATATAAATTCTATCTTCTTGGTAATCCCATTTAGTAATGAGCTTTAGGTATTACGTAGAGTATAGTTAAACTATCAGTACATGGTCTTGATAATATTTGACTTTATGGCCTTAACAGGCTGACAATAGAAGTATCTTTCCAAATGTAGTTAAAAATTTACAACTAATGTCATCATAAATCTCCTAGTTGTAACTATTATTTGATTATTTAATTATTGTTACGCTGTACCTAAAGAAATCTGTATAGCAAAATACACTACTTAAGCAAAACAGTTCTAACAAAAGATAATGGTTGAGGAGAGTATTCGCTCACTTTCTACCGAATGCCATTTTCAAACATAAGGGTCTAAGTTATAGGGTTCATCTTTAAGAAGGAAAGCTATTTGCGAAATTTAAAGGCGTTCTTATTTTGGTAAAGATTTTGCGGTTAATACAAAATAAGCAATACACTACCAGTAACCATACTAATCCCTTTGCTATTAGTAACGTTTAATTTTGAAGAATAATTCAAAATTGCTTCCTATAGATTTTTTATTTATTTTACAGCTGGTACGAGATTGTTATCTTTGAAGTGCCTAACAATTGCAGTGAACTTATAACATTTCCAAGGCCGGCAGATCTCTCAGCAGTTATTCCACCGTTTTCTTCACCGCATGCAGTCAAAGTTATACTTGGTGAAAAAAAATTGAAGGGAGCTAATATCAGTTTGACTCTAGTTGGAAATTACACTTTCTGTTTCAGAATAGTTTCAAAATTCAAGGTTAGTTTATTTATATAAAAAAGGAATCTTTTATTATAGAGCAAAATCACACAATCTGAAGAATTACTATTATTTTTATTTTTATTATTGTTATTATTATTATTTGATTATAATTATTATCATTATTATTATTATTATTTTTATTATTATGTTTTTGAAGCTTATGCTTTGGCTGTTGGAATTGCTGTCACCAAAGGCTGACAAAAACTCTGTCTCTGTCTCTGTCTGTCTCTGTCTGTCTCTGTCTCTGTCTCTCTGTCTGTTTCTCTCTCTCCCCTCTCTCTCTCCTTCTCTTAAATATTTAGCAACTTTCTTAGGATCCTTGCATTTCATAAGAAGGCAGTTTTTTGAGTAGCTCGGACATTACCCAGTACCCCCAATTATTTAATCCATCTATCAATTTTTTTTGTCACAGTTCCAAGGACAACCATAACCACAGGAACAACCTGCTCCATCCTCGGTTGCCATAGTCTTCCAATTCCTCTTCACAGGTCCTGGAATTTCTCCTTCTTTTCTCTTTCCTTTTCATGTTCCCTTCCATCAGGAGGCACTGAATTGTGAAGGATTATGAAGCTTTTTTCCCTCCCATCAATTATAACAATGCCTGGTCTATTTGCTTCTATTACACTTTCCCATTGTAACTTTAGATCGCACAACAAACGTGCACTTCCCTTCTCTTCCACTCCTTCTGGGTTACGTTCCTACCATTTTCCCCTTATGTCATAAAGCATTTTTCTTGCACAGATGTCAATGAATTTTCTTGGCTACATTACCGTGGCATCTCTTTTATTCTTTCTGAGCTAATTTTTTACATTCACTTCCTATATGGTGCACACTTTCTCCTCTCTTACTTCACACTCTCAAAAGAAATTGTCAATTCTCGTTTCAATGTGGTATTTTACATTATTTTGTTCTGATCAACTTTTTCTGTGCATCACATACCAACGCCTCCGTGTAAACTTTATAGCCACTTCTGACTAACCAATTACAGGTTTTTTCCTTACCTACCTTCTTCGGCATTTTCCTGATGAAGTGTCCATACATCCTTTTCTCCATCCATTCCTGTTTAATCTTCTGCACATTCTGTCGCTTGAATTCACTTTTACTGTCTTGGTACGTTCTGTCTTAATTGTCCCTGATTTATGAAGCGCTTGAATATTTTTTTGTCAGAATTCATTATGTACAAGGTCAAGTTGTTTTCCTCTCCTCTGACGCAGTTTTCTATCTTTGTCAAACCTCTGTCTCCTTCATGCCTCTTTGAGTATGCTCTCTTCATATGAGTTTTAGGATGAAACGCACCATACATTGTCATTGTCTTTCTTGTTGTTTTGTCTAAGCTTTTCAGTTCACATCTTTTCCAATCCAGGGTTTCTGCCGCATACCTGAAGATAGCTAAGGCTATGTGTTCATTGTTGGTTTTTTTGTTTCTACCAATTAACTTTGAGTTAAGAATCAACCTGAGTCTTGTTTTGTATTCATTTGTAATATTCTCTTTTATTCTCATTTTCTTTTATGTTATCCAGCTCAACTATACCCAAATAAGTGTAACCTGTTTCACTTGCCACATAACCTCGCCACCCTGGAGTTCTATCCCACCACGTCTGATTATTTTTGTTCTCTTCAAAGTAAAACACCACTCTTTCTAAGACGAAACTCCATCCGAATGTCTGTACTGAAGAGTTGTACCGTGTTCACAAGTGAATCTATGTGTTCTTCATTCTTACTTAACAACCTGAAATCATCGATGAATAGAAAATGATTTAATTTGTACTCTTTCTTTCCCCCAATCATAATCTGCATAGACCTTCCTAAGACTAACTATGGAAAGTGGATTCATACTCAACATAAACAAAAAAGGCAAAAAACTGTCACACTGAAGTATCCACATCATCAAGGTCTATTCCAGAAGATCGCAATGAAATGTTCTTCTGACGCATACATCTTTGCAGGACGTTTCTCGCATCCTCTGCAACTTTTCTCATAGGTTTATAGCTGTACTATCTAAAAGATGATACACAAAAGGGCCCCAATTTGTTACTGCTATATTGCAGTACATTCAATTAAAACAATTTCTTTAAAAATGCCTCTAGTGGCTTGATACCAAGATAGACTTACATCTTTAATTAGGGCCACTTTGACTTTTGAGTAGGCATTGTTTCATACAACCTCTTTCAAATTGGCGTCAATTCAATTTCTTTAACCCCAATCTACGTGTCCTTTGAAACAGTCGTAAAATATATGGCTGAAATGTGTTTCTTCAAGATTTTTAACCCAGTAATTCTTTTACATAACCAGTTTGTTATATGTTACTTTTAGTTTTTAATGCTTATCACACATTGCCTATTTTTTTGTTTCTAATTAAATTTAGTTTTTAGATAGTTTTAATCCCAAACTGGAGAGTGAATAATAATTACATTAACATAAATGACATGAGCTAATTTTTTACATTCACTTCCTATATGGTGCACACTTTCTCCTCTCTTACTTCACACTCTAAAAAAGAAATTGTCAATTCTCGTTTCAATGTGGTATTTTACATTATTTTGTTCTGATCATCTGTTTCTGTGCATCATATACCAACGCCTCCGTGTAAACTTTATAGCTACTTCTGACTAACCAATTACAGGTTTTTTCCTTACCTACCTTCTTCGGCATTTTCCTGATGAAGTGTCCATACATCCTTTTCTCCATCCATTCCTGTTTAATCTTCTGCACATTCTGTGGCTTGAATTCACTTTTACATTTATCAGAATTACAAGAAATTGTTAACATGCTACTTTACTAAGAAGTATTTTAAATGGTTTATTCCTTTTAAATTATTTTTTAATTATTTCAAGTTTTTATTACAGATTATTTACAGTAGTTCCCAAACACACTCCAAGAACAACTCAAGATACGCATTCACTCCCATTCATAGCAAGTGATAATCTATTATAAGCATCCTGATTTTATACTTCAAAGAGAGTTTTGGCAGCAGTTAAATTATATTTTGCTTTTGCTTTTCGCTTCTGGAGAGTTGTCTCCATAGAAAAATCCAATTTTAGTAGAGAAGATAAATAGATGTTTTAAAATGTTATTTGGGAAGTAATTGGAGGTGGATAAAATTTGGGCAATTAGAAAATAACAAATATTTTTAAGGTTTTTTTCATAAGTGGTTCCTTGATTAACGTTGCAGGAAGTTACTAAATTTGACTTTAGATTAAAAAGGACTTCCTTTTCCACCCCAATATTGAGTTTTGCTCAATTGTTTCCACAAGGTAGCAACGTAGAAGGAAATTATTTAAAACTATAGAGAAGTAAAAAATATGTGATGCAGCATTAAGGTGGAAGAGATGGTTGTTCAATGATCTGGTTTAAGGTCATAGCGCAAGTAGCTCTGATTGTAGAAAGGTCAGCTGTAATGTCCACAGCCACTGGTTCGAGCCCAGCACAGTGCACGCGAATTTTTCCAGTGCTCTATACTTGATACTGCAAGATTCTTTCGTTTGAGACAGATTTAGGGTTGGAACTAAGTTCTAGATTTGACTTTCAGTGAAACGCCTGGTCTGAAAAGTAATAAAACGCAAACGATCTTTTCAGGTACTGTGATTGTGAAATGATGCTAAAACGGCAGTTTGATTTTAGTCAGCATGGTTAGTGCGATCTTTAATAAATGGATATGAATTGAATACAATTAGTAATAGGTAAAGTGAAGCTTTATATCAAAAAGGATAAATACTTACTCATAAGAGTCATACTAATCGCTTTCTTCTTCTTCGAGTCGCACGACTTTCATCAGTTCTCAGATTTCGGAGCTCCAATAGGTGGCACATTTAATAACGGTTTCTGTTGATTTAGCAAGGTCGCCAAAGCTGCAATTCGAAGCTTTACTGCAGGGTAGAAGGTGCTCCATCGTTTTTCAGGTTGCCGCATTCACACACATCGGTGGAACTGATACATCTAATAATAATAATAATAATAATAATGAGCATCATATCTAGGTGTCGTGAGCGTGGATCTCTCGTTCTGAAGGGCTGAGTACCGAGTTCTTACTTTGTTACTTAGTCCTAAGGTCTTGGTTGAAGCCTCGCTACGGAGACCGTTTTAAGCAGAATGGGTCACCTAAACTGGGAAACCTAAACAGGCCCCAACTGCAAGGTCATGTGCTGTTTT
>RDPX01000126.1:927411-940774 GCA_003991215.1 Morbakka virulenta
AGGAATAGTTTTATTTAAAGATGAACATCTGTGTTGGTACATGAACATGGCGCCAGACACTGACGTCATTAAAATTTCGAACAGGCAAAAGAACTAAAAGAGATCATTCTACTGTATTATATTGGTTTTTAGGATTTTTAACTTGTTTTTATCGAAGATATTCTTCTGTTGAGTAGAAAATAGAATTTCTCAAAAATAATTTTGTACGGTACACGAAACGAGCCTGGGTTGTTGCTTAACAGTTGCTTAAAATTTCGTAAATTTCGAGCCTTGCGTTGCTTATAAGATGTTGCTTATAAAAAAAAAACGTGTAGAGAGAAATGGAAAGACGTGCTGACTCGTTTAAAGCAACAATAAATTAAGTAGTATTTAACAATATAAAGTTATAGACCTTTGCAATGTTGGTGGAATTTGGGCTGTGATTGCCCTTGAAGAATATTTTTTCATCATTTAAGGAAGTAGTGTAGAGTATTGATAGACCATATGAGGTTTTATTATTTTTGTCAGGGTTGCTTCTGGTGCATTAGTTAAAAAATACAATTGCATAAATAACATTAATCATTTCCCCTTGCAATTTTATTTGTTCACTCAGAAAGAAGCAGTCTGCCAAAATTGGCTCCAGTGTTACAATCTGAAGTTTCATCAAGTACATTCAGAGTGCAACTCATCAAATCTATGTACCCAGATGTAAAGTATGATTTTTTTACAAAACCAATTTCTTATGTTTTTTATGTTCTTATGTTGAAACAATTACTTTAATTTCTTTGTAATTTCTTATTTATCCTTTAATCAGATTGTGAGACAAGCTTTAATATATTTTGTCGTGATATCTATTTAAAATGGAATTGAAAACCGTGTGTACACTAAAAGTGGCAATGAGAAAGAGTTTGGTTGAAATAATTATCTCACTTTCTTTAGATATAAACTAATAGAAAAAGTTTATATCGCTAAAACTAATTTTTATGCAATTAATTACAATTTATTATTCTTTTGTAAAATTCAAAGCTCAGGGGTTTATCTCAAGCGAGTAGCTCATTTTTCTAAATTCAGTTTTAAATAACAATGGGCTTTTTAAGTGCGAGCAAGTATTTCTGCTCTTCCACATCTTTGTATTTTCCTTGTTCTTTTTCTTCGACGATTTCTCTTTTTGCTATAGACAATTGACATAATAATAGACTAGTCTTTAATGCGTGCTTTGTACGCGTGCTCTATTGTGTAATAGAACAATAAGTTGGTCAATTCTGAAACTGAGTTGAATGTAGACCTAATGGGCACCCATCCATGTATTAAAGGAGGCTCAGAGCTTCTTTACTGAACTTCTTTGCTCAGTAATGTTGAGTTATTTTATAGAGACTTCTTTGCTCAGTAACGTTGGGTTATTTTATAGAGACTTCTTTGCTCAGTAATGTTGCGTTATTTTATAGAGACTTCTTTGCTCAGTAATGTTGAGTTATTTTATAGAGACTTCTTTGCTCAGTAATGTTGAGTTATTTTATAGAGACTTCTTTGCTCAGTAATGTTGAGTTATTTTATAGAGACTTCTTTGCTCAGTAATGTTGAGTTATTTTATAGAGACTTCTTTGCTCAGTAATGTTGAGTTATTTTATAGAGACTTCTTTGCTCAGTAATGTTGAGTTATTTTATAGAGACTTCTTTGCTCAGTAATGTTGAGTTATTTTATAGAGACTTCTTTGCTCAGTAATGTTGAGTTATTTTATAGAGACTTCTTTGCTCAGTAATGTTGAGTTATTTTATAGAGACTTCTTTGCTCAGTAATGTTGAGTTATTTTATAGAGACTTCTTTGCTCAGTAATGTTGAGTTATTTTATAGAGACTTCTTTGCTCAGTAATGTTGAGTTATTTTATAGAGACTTCTTTGCTCAGTAATGTTGAGTTATTTTATAGAGACTTCTTTGCTCAGTAATGTTGAGTTATTTTATAGAGACTTCTTTGCTCAGTAATGTTGAGTTATTTTATAGAGACTTCTTTGCTCAGTAATGTTGAGTTATTTTATAGAGACTTCTTTGCTCAGTAATGTTGAGTTATTTTATAGAGACTTCTTTGCTCAGTAATGTTGAGTTATTTTATAGAGACTTCTTTGCTCAGTAATGTTGAGTTATTTTATAGAGACTTCTTTGCTCAGTAATGTTGAGTTATTTTATAGAGACTTCTTTGCTCAGTAATGTTGAGTTATTTTATAGAGACTTCTTTGCTCAGTAATGTTGAGTTATTTTATAGAGACTTCTTTGCTCAGTAATGTTGAGTTATTTTATAGAGACTTCTTTGCTCAGTAATGTTGAGTTATTTTATAGAGACTTCTTTGCTCAGTAATGTTGAGTTATTTTATAGAGACTTCTTTGCTCAGTAATGTTGAGTTATTTTATAGAGACTTCTTTGCTCAGTAATGTTGAGTTATTTTATAGAGACTTCTTTGCTCAGTAATGTTGAGTTATTTTATAGAGACTTCTTTGCTCAGTAATGTTGAGTTATTTTATAGAGACTTCTTTGCTCAGTAATGTTGAGTTATTTTATAGAGACTTCTTTGCTCAGTAATGTTGAGTTATTTTATAGAGACTTCTTTGCTCAGTAATGTTGAGTTATTTTA
Source organism: Morbakka virulenta (assembly GCA_003991215.1). Taxonomy (NCBI): domain Eukaryota; kingdom Metazoa; phylum Cnidaria; class Cubozoa; order Carybdeida; family Carukiidae; genus Morbakka; species Morbakka virulenta. The sequence continues at coordinate 930,017 of RDPX01000126.1, forward strand.
TAGAGACTTCTTTGCTCAGTAATGTTGAGTTATTTTATAGAGACTTCTTTGCTCAGTAATGTTGAGTTATTTTATAGAGACTTCTTTGCTCAGTAATGTTGAGTTATTTTATAGAGACTTCTTTGCTCAGTAATGTTGAGTTATTTTATAGAGACTTCTTTGCTCAGTAATGTTGAGTTATTTTATAGAGACTTCTTTGCTCAGTAATGTTGAGTTATTTTATAGAGACTTCTTTGCTCAGTAATGTTGAGTTATTTTATAGAGACTTCTTTGCTCAGTAATGTTGAGTTATTTTATAGAGACTTCTTTGCTCAGTAATGTTGAGTTATTTTATAGAGACTTCTTTGCTCAGTAATGTTGAGTTATTTTATAGAGACTTCTTTGCTCAGTAATGTTCAGTTATTTTATAGAGACTTCTTTGCTGAGTAATGTTGATTTATTTTATAGAGACTTCTTTGCTCAGTAATAAAATACAATAAATAAAATACTAGGCTTGCATTGATAGACTGAAGGTTTTTTAGTCTTGTTGTACCCTGGCTTTTGAAGGAATTTTTAGCATGTTAATGTTATGCTTTTCCATAAGTTTATCAAGGCAATACTTTGTTATTCCTTCTGCTAGTTTTTCTGGGTTTTAATCGTGCATGTTTGTATTGAAACAAAAAAGTAATAAATGAATGGTACAGTACAGTTACCATGCAGACAAAATTCAATGTTTTATTATCCGAGAAAATAAGAAGGTGCATTTTCATATGATAATAAAGTTAAACTATATTTCTCTGATAACGATATCAAAAAGAAATAAACCTTGAAAATATTATTTAACATTGTTGCTTTAGAGCTATATTTCTTTATTCTGATGACAGACTGAAGTGTTAATTTTAGGTTTTGCAAAAAAAAATTTAGTTTCAGGCTTCATGATTTCATGAACTTCAAGGAATCTACAGACAATTACTTATCTCAGCCAGTAATTGTCTGGAGAGTAAGGTACAGACAATGAAAGCTTCTTATGGTTTACCTTACCTTATTCTTTCAGGTACTATCATATATGTGTCGTTGAACTTTCACAAGGAAAAAGAGTTGTTGATATTGATGCAGATGCTTATCCCCCATCATTATTGGGACCCCACAATAAGAACAATCATGCTGTGAATAAACCCTACATCACTGCTGAGTTTTCAGCAGACAAGTTTAATAATCTCTCAAGCTTCGTGATTGGAGATGGTAAGACCTACTCAGGACAACAAAGGAAAAAGCGCAGCATTGGTGGTTTAATATCTTACGTTAACGCTCCATTAACAAGTGGCAAGACCTATTCAGTCTTTCAGAGGGCCTTAGTATCGACTGTAAGTTGCTTTAAAATTTTTATATACGTCAACTTTAAACTAAAACTAAAGAACAAAAGGCATGCATAACCTTTCAGTAGATTCATTTGCTTAAATTCTTTAAAGCTAAGCATTTATTGTTCCTAACTAAAAAGAGTCTAATATTTAGCATTTCTCTCCACATCACTTGGATTCAAATGGTGTGGACGACCACTCCTATGATATATTGTCCACTGTTTATTGCCATTTCCTCAGAAATTAGGTAAAAATTTTGCTTTTCTTTAGAACCTTACTTTTCTTCACGAGTTTTACCTTCTTCCTTAATCCCTTTCATCAAACTCGCTTTCAAATTCTTTTCTTTTCTAATACCAGTTTGTTTTCTTCTGCCTTCTTACCACACACTCCACAGCTCAAAAGGGCTCTTTCTCCTTTTTCAAGCGATATTTACGTCACTTATTACTTGGAGTGAATCATGCATCGTCATATGTTTCATTATTCATTATATATTGCATTATACCTGACCACTGCAGGTTCCTATGTTTCAAGCCTTAATATCAACTTTAAGCACAATGTAGACTTGCACACTTTTTTTACCCTGATTTTACATTCCCTTGTAAGTAAAACCTTTATTTCCTCTTCTTAAATTTTATCAGTTTCCAGGATACCCAAGTACTGCTGCCGAGCATTATCAATCTATTTCCTATCTGGTAGGGAAATAATGAAAAAAATTATCCCTTTCATTGTAATATTCTTATCCAATTTTAGTATCAGTATTCTATGTCGCTGCAGCCTAACTTTCATTTTAAGTCCAAAGTGATTAAATCTGATGATAATAACATGAGTAATAGAATTTATTATCATTATGATAATTATGATAATTATTAATATTATCAGTAGCAGTAACAGTAGTAGTAGTAGTTGTTGTTGTAGTTGTAGTAGAAGCAGTAATACTAGTGGCTGTGATAGGGTAGTAGTAGTAGTAGTAGTAGTAGTAGTAGTAGTTTTAGTAGTAGTAGTACCAGTAGTGGTGATGGTGGTGATCATAGTAGTAGTAGAATTAGTAGCAGCAGTTGTAGTTTTAGTATTATAATGATGAAATAACATTTATTTTATTTTTCTACAGTATCAGCAGTCAGGAACTCAGGCCTTATTACTGTGTCATAATTAGATAGACAGGGAATTTTGTTGATAAGGTTACCAATGCCATCTTTAATTGCTCAGAGGCCAACCATAGTTACATTAATTGTTTCTGTCTTTGATTTTCATATCCCTACTTCCCAGTTTTTTTAATAAAAATTTTATTGTACTTTTGGCTCAAATGTTCCCTCGATAAGGTATTCTTCTCCGATATCAATTATTAAATACTGGGTTTTCTATGCTATTTTTTAAGAATCAATAACAAACATAGGGTAACCTATCCTAGTGTCCTTGGGAGTTATTTTACGAAATACCATTTCAAATGTATTTCAAAATCAGGTGAAATAGAGGTACCACGAAAAAAAGCAGTATTTGTTTAATTAAAGAAAAGATTGTCTTATTTTGAAATTCAAAAAGAAATCTATATTGTATTAACAATTCTACCTCCCAGTAATCAAGTTAAAAAGAAGATTCTTAGTTTTGTTATGGTGCAGTACGTCTAACTTATTGGTGCCCAAGGGGTACTCAAAAATGCTATTCTTTGTTTGAAAGCTGTATGATAATTTGCAAATACACCAATGAACATTTATTAATCTATACAAAAAAATACATCTAGTATTTGTACATAAGCGTATAAAATTATTAAAATATAGAAGATTCCATTTCGAACACATTACTAAAACCATATTTTTATTCTTAAGTAAGGAAATAATATCCCTTTTAATTCATAAATAAATCTTTTTCATTATTCTGTGACAGACACTATATTATACTAGTCCTTGGATACCTCCAGTAACACTTGGAATAGTTGGTAAGTATTTTGGTTTGAAACCTTCATCACTCGTTAATTGTGTAATTAATCCTATCTTAAATTTGTTAAAATGCAACAGGATTATATTGCAAAAATATGTATTTATTTTATTTATAATATATATTACACAAAGGGCGAAACAGTACTATCTTCAGATTGAGTAATTACGCTCCCTTACGAAAGTTCGTTTGAGCACTCTCTCTGAGATTTGGATACCTGTTGTTAGCGTTATGCAATGCTCACTGCGCATGCGTGGGTTGAGCACTGTGACAGGATCCCACAATAACTCTTTAAGCTGTGTTTGCTACGGCAACATGGACAGAGAGTTATTTCTCAGAAGCTCTGTGCTACACTGATGAGCCCACAAAGGGCGAAACAGTACTTTCTGCAGATTGAGTATATATATATATATAATTTTATTATATATATATATATATATATACAGATATATAATACATTTCAACTAATTTTTAAGCCTTCTCAGAAAAAAAATTTTAATAGATTAATAGGAACAAATTATAAGTCTTAAGTAAGTAAAGCGTAACATACTACAAGGGTGGTGATATGACAATGATTGACATTTTGAACAATGGTAATAAAATTGGCTAATAAATTGGCTACAAGCAAAACAAGCTAAGTCACGAAAATATGACATAAGGTAGTGAGTCAAAATCATCTCGCCTCGTGTTCATTTCATTAGGATATTTGGTATCCAAACGAGAAATCCACTTGCCCTCATTAAAAAGGCATTCGGTCTAATCAAGTGGAGAATTGTCTTGTAAAATAAATGTATATTCAAATCCCTTTCAAAATCACAAGCGTTGTCTACCATAATAGCGAACCAGCTCAGAAGTCCTAACTTCTTTTGAAATTTCTGATCTGTGATTATTAAATCTAATATGGACGGGGTGTGTGGTATAGCCTACATACAGACTACGATGTTGACGGCATTCAGCAGCATAAACGGCACGAGACGAAGTACAGTTATAACTAGAGGTACAGGATAACTGTGAAATCAGCTTGATAATTTTATCACCGTAGTTAAAAGAATAACAAATGGCTCAATTGTGATTTTGTAACTGATGGATCCTGAAGTCTCCAGGAATATGGAAAGCAAAGAAGACTTTACTAGTAAATTTTTAAGATTTTTGTTTCTTCTAACCAACAGAAAAGGTGGATAAATACCCTTTAAATAAGGAAGATTTGACATCGTTTTTATTAGAACTTGATAAAGTGATACTGTTGTTCCCAACGAATTTCCTGTGTCGCTTTAATATGAACAGTGTACGATTTTGAGCAATACTCTTGTTCTTTTCAGGCTGTAAAAATGTGAATCTATTAATTAATGAAATACTCTTGGTGGTAACAAGCTGATTTGAATTACTAGATGTAAATTTGATAGCAGGTGTCATTCCCGAACAAATGACTAAATGTCTTGTAGAAGTTTAAAAAGTGAGTAAGGGGTTTCCCTGGTCACCTTGCCAAATGAAGAAAAGTCGTCTATGAGTCAAAGCCACAGGAAAAGAGTTTTGTTGAATTTAGAGTTATAGGCTGAGAAAAGGGATTCTTCGTATTTTGTCATAAGTAGGTTGTGAAAACTGACTGCCATAGGATCATCCACTGCCATTCGCTTGATTTAATGGAAAAATCGAGATCCAAACCGAAGGGTGTTGCATTAAAAAACGAGAAGAATAAGTCCATGAAGAAAATTAATCAAAATTAAAAATTCATTGCTCTTTTTTAATGGTTGAATGCGATATATCTCCTCCTTTCTCTTGATCTAAATTTTGATACGAAGATACAAAGACTCAACACTCACTGTCACTACAAAAGTAGAAGCAGGCTAATAAATTGGGGGACAAGTCGTTAGATTTGTATGACTGAAATTTTTTAGAAAATCAGTTGTATATTCTACAAAGGAACTGGACATTTTTGCAACAGGTTGTAAGTAAGAATCTATAACCTATGAAATGCGGGCGGAATAACTGTTATATCCACTGAAGATGGGTGTAAGAGGTAAAAAATCTTGTGCGTTTTTGGAAGTCCAAAAAGACAAGGTGTTCTTCCCTCTTCCTTGAAATAACGTGATTGAGACCAGCTAATCAATTTATAATACAGCATTTTATCAATAATATTGTTTATCATTATTTGATATTCGGATTGAGGACCCTGTGATAGGCTCTCCATAAAAGGACTTGTCATTTAAGATTTGAAGACATTTTGCATTGTACTTGTGTGTGTCCATAATAACAAGTACCGAGCCCTTTTACTGCCGGCTTGATCACAATAGAATGATCTTGGGAGAGGGAACGAAGTCCTGATCTCTTTTCATTGGAGAGGGTATTCCAGTTGATTCTCTTTACTTATATGTATTAAGATCAGCTTTGGCATAAATAGATATTATGAGCTCTACAGAACAATTGTCTTTAACATATCTAGGATACCACAATGAATTTAGCAATTTTGTTTCCCCTTGAGGCTCTGGATCACTCTGTGAAAGAAATATTCTCTTAATGTAAGATAATCTAATCTCCAGTGTTGATTTCTCGTTTTCAGTAAGTACTGCTTTGGAAATATTTAGAATGAGATCTCTCTTGGTTTTTAACATCGGCTGTTGTTTGAAGTGAAGTATACGGTCTTAAGTATTTAGGTGTGAGAGTTATATGTTGTGCTTTCAGCATTGCTATATTGACTTGTGTTTGATGAGTCAAGCTTAGTGTGTGAAACAGAGAACGGGGAGAGTAAGAGCTACTGTGAGAATAATTACAAGGGGATTTCCTTCCAGAAAGTTTTGATGATGAGGTTTTTTCAGGAGAATTTCAGTTGAGTGTTTCAGGTAGGCCTTTGGTGAGATTGTGAAGGCCTTGTGTTTGATTTTATAAAGCATATTTTGAAAGACGGTTTAACCATGTTTCATAAGCTAAGTATATAAGTGGTCCAGCAACATACTTTGATCGAAGTTAAATATTGCAAAAATAGAATTTCTTTCATTAAGAATTTTAATGGAGAGAGTGTTAGAAATTCAGAAAGAGCTTTCTTTACCTTTGCTTTGTAGACTGTGAAAAAGCCCTTAAGAGATTAGACATTGAAGTTAAGAGTTTAACATTGATCGGAAATTTATATGGGAGACAAAGAGCAAATGCGAGGATTGGTGAAATAGAATCAGATTTTACAAATTTATAACATGGAGTACGACAAAGGCGTGTTCTGTAACTAGATCTATTTATTTGTTATAGCGAAATAATTGTGAGAGATATCAGTGAGTTGGAAGGCATCAAAGTTGGCAAAGTCAATGTTAATGACACTGGTCAACAGCATTTTTGTAACATGAGCTTCTTGTACATTTTCTGGTCAATTCTGGGGTGCTGAGCACGAATCTGCATTTCAATTTTTTCCATCACGCCAGACATTTTTCTAAAATTGAATTTTAGCTATTTTTTAAACTAATTTTAACTAATTTTTGGCCTTTGGACTAACAAAAGCATCTGTCCCCAAAAAGGGTTTCACAAGTGCTAAAATGTCAATAGAGTCTTTGCCTGCAGTGCGTCAGTGATAGGAGATTCTGGATTCTGAGTTAGCGTCTCTGTGCACTCACAACATGGTGCAATTATTACGCAATGCGACGGCTTGCACAATAAACCCTAACATGTAAGCACGCTTTTCATGTTCCAACCAGCGTTGGGAGCTGTGACACACACAAAAGTCAAAGCAGCATAAAGCTTAGTTTTGACATCATACAACAAGGGAGCGGTTTCTTATGCTATCGGCACTGGCAAAAATTAATTATTTACATATAACGTAACACATAGTTAGGACACAAAGACAATGCATCCATGAATGATTGACGTTATACTATTTTGAGCACCTTGTAAGAAGTATCAGCTTCATACTTTACCAGTATGCCCCTTCGGCAAGGATGCAAAAACAACCCTGATCACATGTTATGTTTGTGGAAAATATACTCCTCAGTCGCAGCGAAGGTCACTTATTACAGCTCTCTGCAATACGTACAAGAACTAATTTGATTGTGTTGTAGGCGATCAAGGCAAACCTTGGACTCCTCATCTTATCACACAGTCCGAGCTGAATGGCTTAGTGAGGGATTTAGCTCTGTCGAAGTAACGTGCTGATGTTCTCGCTTTCCCATTGCGAGAGTGGAACCTTCTGGATCCGAATGCTAAGGTTTCCGCATTTCGTTATCGTGATTGCGAATTTTCCCAGTTTTTTTCCACAAAGATCGGTCTACTGTGCCGTTCTAATGCACCAATGTACAAGGTTGCTGTACGCTCTTGGATTTGAGGTAACTCGACAGAATGGAGGTTGTTCATAGACTCATCTGTGGTGAGCCTAAAAGCTGTACTGTTACACAATGTCAACTTACACCCACCGATACCAGTCGCTCATGAAATAAACATACGAAATGATGAAGGAGCTGCTTTGTGCCATCAAGTACTCGTAACATAAGTGGTGATCTCAAGGTTGTAGGTCTAGTGTTGGGCCTCCAAAGTAGATACACCAAGCACTTCTGTTTCCTCTGCTTGTAGGACAGCAGAGCAGATGAGAAATACTACAAACAAAAGCATTGGCCCAAGCACTCCAGTCTCGTGCCAGGGAAGCACAACGTGCAACACGCTCCTCTTGTTGAACAAGGAGATATCTTACTTCCTCCTCTGCACATCAAACTTGGAACTAATGAAGCAGTTTGTACGGACGCTGGACAAGGATGAAACAACTTTCCGCTTCCTGCAGCAGACGTTTTCTCGCATCAGTAAAGCTAAGCTAAAGACGGGGATCTGTGTTGGTCCTTAAATCCGAGTGCTTCTAAACGATTCTTATTTTGCGTTCATGATGACTAGGGTGGAGCTTTAGGCATGGGAAGCTTTCAAGGCTGTAGTCGAAAACTACCTCGGCGACAAGCCAGCCACTAACTACAAGAAGCTGATTGCTGACCTCCTGCGCCACTACCGCCAAATGGGATACAGAATGTCAATCATGCTACACTATCTTCACTCCCATCTGGACGTCTTCCCGGATACCCTCGGGGCTGTCAGCGACAGGCACGGAGAGCACTTCAACCAGACAATCGCAACGCTGGAACATCGCTATCAAGGGCACTGGGATGCAGCTATGCTTGGAGACTATTGCTGGTTCCTGAACCGAGACACTACTACCGCCCATGACAGAGCGGCAAGAAGGCTTTTTGAGTTGTGAACCCCAGGGATCTTGGTCTTATGCAGTGACTGAGTTCTTCGGAATATATTTCTTCACTGACCTACATTGCACTTGTAAATACCTAAAACATGCTTACATTTGTTATATATGTACACGCGATGTACTTCGTATTACATATGTACAGGGAGTGTTCATGTACACGTTAGATTAGCAGTACTTTGTTTGCTGAATTATTTTTTTGCATTCAGAATACTGCCTGCCTGTTTTTACTTGAGTGCTTTAATAGGCTCGAAGCAGTACTTGCTCTGCTATAGACAATACTTTCATAAAGTCTCGTATGTCATACAAGCAAAGGTGACTCACTATTCATGATTTCATGGAATTTATGTATTTGACACTTTCATTTGAGTCGAAACGACAGCACATTGATACATTATTTAATTTGCTCTGCTTTCTAAAGGAACAGGTCAAATTGAATACAAGGTTTCCACTGCGTTTATCTACTTTTGGGGAAATTTTGTTATTATTCCATTTTTGGGAGGTTTTGCGGAAAAGATTGTTTTCATCAAACCGGTGGTGTACCATAGAAAAAACCCTGATGTGATAGAGAAAAACGGACTTCAGATTTGAAATCAGCGAGTCGTATTTAGTTAGAAAAAGCTAATATGACTCATGTTACAGAGAAAACATATTTTTTTGTTGACCAGTGTAATATGACATATGCTGACGATATGTTTCTGCTAGCTAATTCTGCGGGAAAGCTGCAAGACCTGGTTAGTGCCCCAGAACAATCACTTATTGAGAGAGGGTTAAAAGTAAATGAGAAAAATACGGAAGTTAGGGTTGTCCCAAGGAAGGAACCACCTCATATTACTATTTTAAATAACAACAAGATTCTGAAACAAACAGAAAATTTCATATATTTGGGGAGTCTAGTCACAAGTGATGGACGATGTGAGAGTGATAAAAGGAAGAGGATCATTGTATCAATGAACTCATTCACAAGATTAAGAGAAAGGTAAAAAACTGTGAGTGTGAAGTGCTTTGTGTTATCGGTACTGCTCTATGGATATGAGACCTGGACTTTTCGGAGAGATGATAAAAAAAGACTTGAAGCTCTGGGGATGTGGTGTTGGAGAAAAATGTTAAACATTCCCTGGATAGCTAAAAGAACAAGTAAGGAGTCTTTGGTTCCGGCTGGAGTAAGGGAAGCCTTATTGTCAGTCATGAAACATAGGCAGTTGCGTTTTATAGAACATGTTGTTAGCCATGGGGTGCTGGACGAACTATGCCTTAGTGGGAAAATTGAGGGAAGGGAAGGAAGAGGAAAACGAAAAGCAAAATACATGGATGCACTGGTGACGATAATAAATGGGGGATGGCCATCTGCTCAAATGACCAGAATGAGACATGTGTGGCCAACCTTGGTAGCCTACATCTGGCGAAATATGGCACCTGGGTAAGATAAGATAAATATTTCAGGGTTATAACCAATAATAATTACTACTATGAAAATGTGAATCATCATACCAGTAGAAGGAAAGCTGAGAGATCTGAAATATACACATCAATTTTTAACTCTAATTTCTAAGGTTTTAAAGCTTAAAACATTACGTTTTGAAAACTCTTTCGATGTTTTGCGAAAGTGTACTCTTTCGCATTCAAAGTCAATTTTTTAAGCTTTAAAACCTTAGAAATTAGAGTTAAAAATTGATACCTTTATTTCAGAAAAACCCTACTTTCCTACTATTTCATTATCTAGCTTTCAACTGTAAAACCAACATAAAATTACTATAGTTGTGTATGGAAACTAATGTTACACGCTCATGTGTGGATATCGTCGAACCCACCCCAAAGGCATTGTTATCTTGTTCACATAAATGAACACACAAAAACCTAGCAATTACAATCTCACCCAGATGTGGTATAATTAATCCTAAACTTTCATCTGGTTACAATAGACTATTCAATTCGCTGAAGGGTTGAATACTGATTCGCGTTCAAGTATCAATTTTTTACCATAAAACCTTGGTAATTAGAGTTAAAAATTGATTTATACGTCCTATATCGCTCAGATTTCCTTCTGCTCATACCAACACCCTTGTATTATGTTACGCTTTATTTTAGACTTATACATTGTTCCCAATAAACCATTTATACCTTGGCAAGTTGTACTGAAGAAGGCGTAAAAATAAGCTAAAACGTTTGCAAAAAATGACTTTTTCTGTTTTGGTATAAGCCAGGGGTGGACAACCTTTGGCCCGCTGACCAGAATCCGGCCCACGAGAAGAATTTTGATGGCCCGCGAGGCCATAA
>RDPX01000126.1:945591-968942 GCA_003991215.1 Morbakka virulenta
CCAGGAATGAGGAACACTATCAAAAGCCTTTTTGTAATCTATCCAGGCAGTACTCAGGTGTTTTTGTTTGGTTTTGGCATTTTCTAGTATCATTTTATTAATTAGCGATTGGTCCTTGCAACCATACGATCCTTTCCGACAACTTTTCTGTTCAATTGGGAATATATTGTGATCTTCCATGTGTGAATAAGTTCTTTCAGCGAGAATTGAACTCAAGGGTTTGTAAGAGGTCGACAGGCAGGTAATTGGGCGGTAATTTTTTGGGTTTGCTGTTTCGTTATTTTTTGCGAGGATATATGTAGTACCTATGCAAAACCATTTGGGTGTTGTTGTTGGGTCTGTCATCAGTTTGTTGAAGTTTATTGCTAGTTTTTCATGTGCTGACTGTAGGATGCCAAGCCAGAAGTTCGGGATTTGATCAATTCCTATCGATTTCCACTTGTCAGCTTTCTTAAGAGCTCTCCGTACTTCGTCGACTTGTATGCCTTCCCATCCCTTTTCAGGGATATCATTTCTATTGCTTTCGAAATTATTTAGCCATCCAGAGTTTTCGTTATGCCCTTTCTTTTTTCCCCAAATATTTTTCCAGAATTCTCGTACTTGTTCTTCTAACGGCATTTCATTTACACTTATGTCTGACTTTCCTATTTCTCTGTAAAATTTTGTGGTGTCTGCTACAAAGATTTTATTTTGTCTGTAGAATTTATTCTGTTTAAGGTACCTTCGCACTCGCTGAGCCTTAACTTATGGTTTTTGCTTTAGTTTTTCCTTAATGGCTGGTATTTTCTCTTTCCTTTCGATTTTATACCTTCGCAATACATTTCTAGCCTTACCAGATCTTATTTCTTTATCCTTTTGATGTTCTTCTAGCAAAGAGATTTCTTTTCTAAGACTCCCAATTTCTTTATCGATTTTTACTTGCCATTTGGGTTTACTTGCTTTTCGTACATTATTTTTCTTTCGTTTAGGTTTAACACCACACTTTTTCTGAAGTACTTTTCCTGTAGCATATACTAACTCATCCAGTTCAGTCAAATTTGGGTCTATTTCGTTACAAAGTTGTTTTAGGGCTACATTTGACAACTTCCATGATATTTCTGAATTTGTTGGAATGACGGATTTTTAATCAACGTTAAAGTCTTCTTGAGCATTGGTAAATCTTCACTCAACCTCTTTCATTAGATGATCAATTAATGGATGATACACATTGACTTTGTAATAAAACGTACTGATTGATACCTGCTGTGACCTGCCTTTTCACAACCATAAATGCTCGCTAAACTGGGCTTTCTTATTTAAACACAAAGAATCCTGTGACGTGTACACTTTTTTCGAAAATTCGTCTATTCTAGTGTCTTTAATAAACACATTTGTTATGTAGACGCTTCGATATGCTTTTCTTGTATTGCAGTCTCTTGTCTGGAGTATCTTCGTTATTGTTTGAAAAAAGTGTACTCTCCAAGAAGAGCTGGCATGAGCTGCAGGATCTTCAAGGTGGAACATAACAAATAGTTATTGAAGGAAACTGTCCACACTTAGATTAGATCTCATGCTGTGTTTTTCTTTAGCCAAAAACAACTCAATGCCTTGATTATTTGGTTGATTTTGTGATTGACTGATTGGTCATTCAGTCTGAAAACGGTTGCATGTTACATTTCTGAGTTTTTTATTCCCTGAGTTTGAACTGCAAACAGATTGATTTCTGGAGGTTTTGATTTGTGACAGCTTTGGTTTTGTCTGTGTTGTAGCTACAATAAACTATAAAAACACAATACCAAACAATATATTAAAAATGTTTTTTTCTCAATCTGTACATTCTTGAATTATGTAGTTGAATATGTAGTAAGATAAATAGTTAGATATCTAGATTTTTATTTAGAAATGTCTTGTAATAAGTAAAAACATAGTTACAGGTAAAAAGACTTCATCCTCTATCTGTCTATCTATCTGTTCATCTATTTTCCAACGTTTCAAAACAAATACCTGTCTTAGAACATTGACAATCATGGTCTTCCCCTGCTTCCTGTTCTTTTCTTGGTGTAAAAAAGCGATGGTATTGACCTTTGTCTTGCTTCATAGATAATTCAGCATTTTTAGTCTTTGTCTGCCCTTCTTCTTCTTCCATTGATAGATAAGAAACTCCAAACTTTCCTTCTTGATTGTATGTCCAAGAAAACCACGCTCTTCTTTTTTATTATGTGAATAATATTTTCTTTTCCTTATTTCCTTATATTCCCATCTGCATAAGTAAATCTTTTCTTTTATTCTTCAGAAAAACCATACCATAACAGTTTGAATTCTATTTTCTATAGTTTTGCACAAAGTCTTACTTTACCTACCTTCGTGATAAAATTTATATATCTTACAATAACCCCCCCCCCTTCGCTGTTGTTACAATAAGCATTGATAAGATTTGTTTTCCAATTTTAATACAAACTTGTCTCTCTTGTGATTCTTGACAAAGATACCTGTACAAGAGAAGAGAAAGAAAAAAGACCAAAAATGCTTCCCAGCTGTCCTACTACGATGACATAGCTGTTACAAAGGTATCTGGAATAAAAAACCCTGTTATGGTTGACGACGAAATGGACTCCACTTCTTATTCAAGAGACAACTATAGTAAGTTTTTCTTTTATATCCTATGTTAAATGCTACGTACTATTCGTTGAACTATACCATGCAGTTAATGTCACTGTCTTAATAAAACAGTAATGTGACCTACATGACAGGGGGTAATATACTTATTAAATATTAAGGAATTCACCAATGTTTACTATTAAACCAAGTTAAATGAAATGCTTATAAATGTGTAATCTCAGGAACAATACTGTGAAGTATCAAAGTCATTTGTGCTTGTTAGTTTATTAGTTGTTTCAATCCAGCTTGATATCTATTATCAATATCAACATATTGTGCACGCTTCTTTGTACCTAAATGTGGGTTTGGTTTAATTAAACCAATAGCTCATATTACTCTGTACTCTTCAACCAATTAGCCAATTTTATTTTACTTTGATATTCTAGTACTGATACCTTAGCATTTAAAATTTCTTTACATACATTAGTTTACTTTATGAAAATCCAGTCTGGCTAAGCACTGTGGCTTTATACCTTAGTGCAAGGTACCAGAGACAATAGGTGCCATGTTAACCAGTAATAAAAGAATGAAATTTAACCATCTGGGGTTTCTGATGCAAAGTAATCTTCTGAAATAAAAGGCTGCAGCTTCCTGTTTTTATTTCATAAATTTGGGGCATCACAAGCATTTACTATCAAAAAATACTTCACTCCCTCAATCTGAAAGGAAAACATAGGCAAATTTGTCTGGGTTATAAATCCAATTTATTTCAGCTGAGTTTTTAAATAGTATCCCCAAAACTAATGTTGACCTAAACGATCCAAGCAAAATTTGAAGTCTGATATTTACCTCCTAAATTTACTTCCACAGCATTGCTAATTCTTGTGTTTTAGAGCAAATTTTAGATGTCAAAAGATTACAAAGCAAAATTATCAAGAAAAGAGTAACTTTTTTAACACCTTATTACTTCATTTATCGATGAATATTTGTCTTTCTATTTCAGTGGAATTGTATGAGGTAGCAAGGGAAGCAAAATACCCAAGCAAGGTATGCATTTTGTTTTTGTATTCCTTGTTATGCTTTTTTGTGTATATCCAGTTATTATCTCAATATCAAATCAAACAATAATTGTTGCTTTGTTGTGATTGCTTGAATATAATTTTAACACAAGTTTGGTTATTCAGACAGAGGAGAACATTTTTGAGATAGTTAAAGTTCGTAGGGACGGTCATTATTGTTTTATTACCATTATGGTTATCATTTTTATTATCATAATTATTATTATTGTTGTTGTTGTTGTTGTTGTTGTTGCAGGCTTTCTTCATGTAAATGTCAGACATATTTGCCCAGTGACTCTGAGAGTGGGTAGCAACGAGTCACCAAGGGCTTAATGTTTCTTCTTCATTATCTCTAAAAAAGCAATACTTTTATAGTATCGTTGCTGTTTTAAACGGTGACGTTTTCTAAATAAGTTCTATTGCAATCTTCATATCTAACTTCTCCACGTGCCTTACAAATTGTCTGAAATAACTAACAATGCTCTTGTGCCCCCTTAGTGCTAGCAGTATTTACTACAGAAATGACCAACGATCTCTCCTTTTTAGCCCCACATTCTGCACAGTATAGGATCAGCATTTTGTCCATTTGAAACTTTGTGTAATTTGCTCTCAAAGCCTTTATATATATATATATATATATATATATATACTTTTGCAATCAATTGCTATGACGTGTTCCAATTCATTCCTTCTTTGTCCCTCACAAACTGTCCTTGCATCACGTTCTATTTCCATTCATTTCCCCTTCTTGCCTCTTAGACTCCTCAAATTTGTATTTACTATGCTTGTTTCCCAGACGTTTCTCTCAATTATCTTTCTGGTGTCATTTATGTACCAACTCAAGTCATTTTTTTCTCCCCTTACCTAACTTTTACAACTTACCAAAACTCTTCTACCTCTCTTTCTTGAAACCTATATTCTTGGAACATCACTCCTTGGGTGAAGAACCTTGTTTTTTTGTCATAAACGTTCTTGTTTTTCTGCGAATATATTAAAGCTCATTCTTGCTTCATTTAAGTATGCCTGTTCAATATCTCATGTAACACTCCAAAGGTGTTTGCCCCCATTATTTCATTCCTTTCATTCAATTTTGATTTGATAAGAAAATAAACTCCTCACGAGTATTCTCCTTGACCCTAAATTCCATTTTAATTTCATGGCTTATAGGTTGTATCATCGACACAAGACTATCAACTTCATTTTTGTTCTCAGGAAACATCTTCAAATCATCCATGAATAACAAATTATTAATTTTTACCTTCCCTGGCATGTACCCTGCTTTAGTCTTGCATAATTCTTTCAACAGAGGTATCATGCAAATGACAAAAAAAAAAGTCGAGAAAAACTTCCCCCAAAAAGATTTCTCTTCCAATATTGACTCTTCTGAGCACCACTCTACAAGAAGTCAGTTCTGTTTTCCAGTTTTCCATTGATGGCTTGAGAAAAGTTAAAATATTTTGTGGTACTTGCGCCATTTTCAAACATTCGACTATCCAGGAATGGAGTACTATGTCATTGGTCTTCTTATGTTCACCCATGTCATTACGAGCTTCTTTTGTTGTTTTTTGCCATCTTTAAGGATCATCTTGTCAATCAAAAGTTTGCCCTTTGTTCCTCTACTCTTTTTACTGCACCCTTTATATTCCATTGGTGGAATATCACTTACTTTAAGCGTTTTGTTTACACTCCCAACAATTACTTCTGTCATCAGATTCCATGTTAGTGGGAGGCAAGAGACAGGCCTATAGTTTCAACCACATTTCTACTGGCCTTTCTGGCACAACACTGTTTTGCCAGTTCTTATCCAAACATGTATAAAAACCCTGATTATAATCACATTAATTCGTCGGGCGATTATGTTTAACAGTGATGTCTACCTTTTTTCCTAGCAGCCCTGGACCCCATCAGATCAGGTGCTTTCCAATTTGGTATCTTCTTTATCTGTTTTGTTACCATCGTCACGTTTATCACTAGATTATTGTGTCTTGTTTCATTCATTCATCTTCCAATTTCTTCAACCATTCTGCATCCCTGTTATTTTTTATCTCATTCCCCTAAATATGCAACCAAAATCTCTCGCTTTCTTCAGTATATCGTGTTACTCCTTCGCCTTTTGACATTCCATTAAATTCTTGGTATACTTTAATTTCATCTTGCTGAAACAGTCTGTTGTTCCTAAATTGGTGAATTATCTGCTCAAATCTCTTCAATTTTTCTGCTTTCGCCTGGATTCTTTACTTGAGCTCTTCAATCACAACATTTTCTCCTTTTATCTTAATTTAATATTTTCTCTCCAACTCTTTATAATTTTCCTTCCTGGTGAGTTCTCTTCATATATTTGCATCCTCTCTTTATTCTTTGACTGCATTCTTTCTTTCCGTTTCCTCTTGTATTCCCTGTCTTCAATCTCACCTCTTTTAAGGTTTTAGAGAGCAACTCTCTCTCTCTCTCTCTCTCAAGGTGCCGTATCCTGACGGACGTTGGCTGTCATGACGCGCCATCTTTTTCTATCTCTTGCCCCGTGTATGAGCTCACATGGTGATGTTCCTGTCCATCTACTCATATCTTTTAGAAAAGTTAGTCTTTGTCTTCCTCTGTCTCGTTTTCCATTGATTTTTCCGGTGATTGATAGGCTCTCCATTCCATCTTTTCTTATCAGGTGACCAAAAAATCTCATCTCCCTTTGTCCGATTGTCGTTATTAATTTTCTGCCTGTTCCCATTCGTCTCATTACTTCTTCGTTTGATTGATTGGATGTCCAGCTAACTTTCAGGATTCGTCGATAGAACCACATTTCTACCTCTCTCAGTCTTTTTTCCATCTGAGAAGAGATTGTCCAGGATTCACTTCCATACAGTAATATTGGAAAAACATAGCACTCTAATATCCTCCTCTTTGGCATTGTCAGGTTGCCGCTGACAAGAATTGATTTAAGTCTCTGGAAAGCTTCTTTTGCCATGGCAATACGGGATTTCATCTCACTCTCACATCGACCGTCCTCAGTAATAATGCTGCCGAGAAACTTGAAGCTCTTCACCTGCTTAATCTTCTCATTACTAATTTTCAATTGACATTTAACACCGTTTTCCTTGCTAACGACCATGCACTCAGTTTTCTTGCAGTTTAGTGTAAAGCCTTGTCTGCTACTTGCTTCTACGACTATTTGCAGTAATTTTTGTAGATTCTCCTCGGAATTGCTGATTAGGACTGCATCATCATCGTATCTTTGATTGTTGACATTATGGCCTCCAATATCACACCCACTTATACCATCCAAATCTCGCATAATCATCTTACTGTAAATGTTGAAGAGGTCTGGTGAAAACACGCATCCCTGCCTTACTCCTCGCTTGATAGGAACGTAGTCACTGACCCTAGTGTCTACTCTGGCCGCAGCCTTGTGTGCCCACTACAAGTTAATTAAAAGCCGTAGATCTTTGCCGTCGATGCTAATCGGAAATAGTCAACAGTGCGAGTAGTCAATATGAAGAGTCAATAGGAATAGTCAACAGTGCGATTAGAGAGCAACTACATCAATCAATTTATTTGTGTCAGTTAAGGTTTCAGTTATTATTTTCCTGATGTCTTTGTTTACTTTCCCTGTCCAGTCTGTTTACTTTCTTTAGTCCTCTTGTATCAAGCACTTGACCACTTCCAATAATTTCAACTATCTTCTCAATTAAAAATATTTTGTTCGTTTTGTTCGCAGCTTCTGTTTATTTGAACTGAAATCTTCTCACTTGTTCATGTTCTCAACCAATTGAATATTATGATTTAACTCTACTTGTTTTGTCATGTAATCATTAAAAATCATCATTGTTATCAGAAGTACTTACTGTTTATAGTCTGGTCAGCCAATGTAAATAACCGGTTGCGGTGAAGTTTAACAATACATTTATTATATGAAATGAAAGGAAGAGTTGAAAAAAAATTCTTGTAGTAATGGGAACCAGAAAACAGAGTTAACGGGATGTGGATAAAGGTTTTGGGCGCTCTAAATCAAAAGAGTATATTTTAGGGTGAATTCTTCGTTCCTTGACATTTGTATTTTGCATCATACCTATTATAATGATCCTGAAAACAAAAAAGCAGAATTTGGGTTTATTGGTCAAGAGTACAACATTAAACACCCAATGTTTATAGACGACCTTAAACTTTGACTTACTTACTTACTTACTTGACTTAATTGCGTAATCCTCAATGGATCCTTGCACACTTCTTAGAAACACAACCTTTCTATTTCTTCATATCCAATGCAAGTCTTTTAGCAGTTAACAGTGGTAACGCAAGATCTTGTCTAATCTGGTCTTTCCAACGCTTTGGAGGCCTACCACGAGACCTCTTACCAGGAAACTCTTCCTTGTAAGCAAGTAGGACGTTGCTTTGAGGACCTCTTCGTACTACATGGCCAAACCAATTTAATCTTCTCTGTTTGATAATTTCAATGATGCTTCTTTTTAGTCCCAGTGTGCTTTTGATGTGACTAATTCTACATTTGTCTAATCTAGTTTTACCTGACAAGGTTCACAGGCAATCATTTTCGAAGACAGTTAACTTTTGCTCATCTTCTGTTTTTTAGAGTCCATGTTTCGGCAGCATAGGTGGCTATCGGGACAATAAGAGCATTAAACTCTACATCAATAATTAGGAAAAACTAAGGTCTCTTGTGGATAAAGTTTTCAAGTTTAATACAACTAGTAGAATAAAATTTAGAAATGATAAGGGATATATTTTAACTCATTAAATGGATTCAATAAAGATTCAACTAGGTTTTTTATACAAAAGTAATACTTGAGATACCAAATATTTTGTTTAGGTAAAAAAAAAGATTAAAAACGCTGTTTAAATTTTTCTTAGATTCTGGTAGAATCAGAATCAGCTTTGCATATTTTGAGGTTTCATCTGTAAATTGTTAGTATACACATTGCAACAAATGACGTAGAATTTTAATTATGTCTGTGCAGTATCAAATATCAGATGCATATAACAGAAAAAACGGATAGGTAAATTTTCTAATATTTTTCTCAGATTTAGTGCAATTGCAAATTTAATATTATAATGAACTTTAAAGAAATGTGAAGTTCTGGTCACAAACATAGGAAAATATCACCATGTCAAACGATGGGTACTTTCCTCTATGAAACTAAACATAAAAAATAAAGGAAGGCTGATACAACTATTTGGTAATAATTGAGCTAGATATGTTAATTCACAGTAAAAGGAGTTTCTAAAGGAATATTTGAGGAACCTTTCACTTGTAAAAATAAAATGAATGCTGTTGAAACATGTCAGTCTCGTTTTGAAGATACGGTAAATAAGTGATGAAATAAAGCGTTAAAATGCCAAGCAAACTAGAAAGCAAAGCCAGAACACGTTTGACAATGTATGAGTGCCATGGGGATGCATAAACAATGCGTCTGCTAAAGTAACCGTCATTCTATTGCCAATTGTAATAAATGTCATAAGTCTGACAGACCCTCAAGCTACATAGCATAGTACGAAGGGAAGTAAAAAAGTAATGCAATTTTCTTTTTTCCATATTTATTTACCAACCCACGAACATGAATCAAAAAGGAAAATGAAGCTGAAAGTCTGTACATCGCAATACTACTTTTCAACATAATCGCCATCCCTTTCAACAGCAATGTTCCACCTTCGAATGAGAGCATGTAAGCCCGACTTGTAAAACTCTGTTGACTGTTCTTTGAGCCACTTCTTCCCTTCAATTTTCACTTCCTCGTCACTGGAATAGCGTTTGCTTCTGAAACCCTCTTTCATGGGGCCAAACAGGTGATAGTCTGAAGACGCTAAATCTGGTGAGTATGGGGAATGCGGCAAAGTTGTCCACCCGAATGAGGCGATTGTCTCCTTTGTCCTATTGCTTGTGTGTGGTCTGGCATTATCGTGGAGAAGGAGGACTCTGTCGATTGGTAAGTTGGACCTTACTCGTCGGATCCGTACTCTGAGCTTCTTTAGGGTCTCAATGTACGCCTCAGAATTTATTGCTTGTCTTCTTGGCAAGAAATCAACCAGAATGATACCCTGAACATCCCCCAAAAAAGTTGCCATGATTTTTCCAGCTGACTTTTGCGCCCTGAACTTTTTCGGTTGTGGTGACGTACAGTGGCGTCAGTCCATTGACTACCTCTTTGATTCCGGGTCATAATGATAAACCCATGTTTCATTACCTGTTACGAGCCTTTGAAAGAAGGTTTTGTCCCTTTGACTTTGTTCGAGAAGTTCAGTGCAGACATTTACCCTGTCAGTCTTGCGTTTAGTAGTCAGTTCTCTTGGTACCCAATGAGCACACACTTTTGAAAAGCCAAGCGAATCAACAATGTTGTAAGCACTTCAGTGGCTCACATCAAGGTTATCTGCCAACTCATCAAGAGTTATGCGCCTGTCTTCTCTGGTTTGAGCTTCTGCTTTTGCTGTATTGACAGGATTCATAGAGGACTCACAGTTCCCACCTTTTTTTCATTTTTTTCATCATTCAGGCGATGGACCCGTCTCCATACATTGCTATAAACTAAAGCGTTGCTCTTATACACATTTTGTAATCGTCTGTGAATGTTCACAGTGGTTTCTTCCTCGGCAACAAGAAATTCAGTCAATGCTCTTTGTTTCTGACGTAACTGCAAGGGGGCAGCCATTTTGAATTCTCCTTACCATTCTGAAAACTGGAAAAAAGGAAACAATATATTCCAGAACATAAATGATATAATCATTTATATTTTCACAAAAAGTCAGGAATTTTTATCAGAAACTTCGGTAGAAATAAAGAAAATTGCGTTACTTTATGACTCGCCCTCGTATAAAGCATAATATATAGCACAGTATATAGCACAGTATATAGCATAGTATATAGTATAGTACATAGCACAGAATATAGCATAGTATATAGCATAATATATAGCACAGTAGATAGCATAGTACTGAGCACAGAATAGAGCATAGTATATAACATAGTATATAGTATAGTACATAGCACAGAATATAGCATAGTATATAGCACAGTATAAAGCATAATATATAGCACAGTATATAGCACAGTATATAGCACAGTATATAGCACAGAATATAGCATAGTATATAGCAAAGTATATAGCATAGTTCATAGCACAGTATAAAGCATAGTATATAGCACAGTATATAGCACAGTATATAGCATAGTATATAGCACNTTGAGCTCACATGGTGTTGTTCCTGTCCATCTACTTATATCTTTTAGGAAAGTTAGTCTTTGTCTTCCTCTGTCTCATTTTCCATTGATTTTTCCGGTGATTGATAGGCTCTCCATTCCATCTTTTCTTATCAGGTGACCAAAAAATCTAATCTGCCTTTGTCTGATTGTCGTTATTAATTTCCTGCCTGTTCCCATTCGTCTCAGTACTTCTTCGTTTGATTGATGGGATGTCTAGCTAACTTCCAGGATTCGTCGATAGAACCACATTTCTACCTCTCTCAGTCTTTTTTCCATCTGAGAAGAGATTGTCCAGGATTCACTTCCATACAATAATATGGGAAAAACATAGCACTCTAATATCCTCTTCTTTGGCATTGTCAGGTTGCCGCTGACAAGAATTGATTTAAGTCTCTGGAAAGCTTCTTTTGCCATGGCAATACGGGATTTCATCTCACTCTAACATCGACCGTCCTCATTAATAATGCTGCCGAGAAACTTGAAGCTCTTCACCTGCTTAATCTTCTCATTACTAATTTTCAATTGACATTTAACACCGTTTTCCTTGCTAACGACCATACACTCAGTTTTCTTGCAGTTTAGTGTAAAGCCTTGTCTGCTACTTGCTTCTACGACTATTTGCAGTAATTTTTGTAGATTCTCCTCGGAATTGCTGATTAGGACTGCATCATCAGCGTATCTTTGATTGTTGACATTATGGCCTCCAAGTAGAGTACAGCCACAAGATACTGCGCCACTTTTTTTTGAGGTGCTCTGAGGAGCCATGAAACCGAGGCTTTTTGAGGAGCCATGAAAGTGAGGCTTTTTGAGGAGCTTAGCTAGCCCTCTGATTGGTTAATAGAACAATGGGGTAAGTAGAACAATGGGTTTCAGGTAGACCACGTTCAAGCAGGCAGGTGTTAATGTAAACAAATAAGAAGAACACAATAGAAGGAAAAAAAAAGGAAAGGACAAATACTGTCTTAATATATAAGCATAATATAAAGCACAGTATATACCATAATATATAGCATAATATATAGCATAGCATAGAGCACAGTAGATAGCACAGAATACAGAATAGTATATAGCATAATATAAAGCATAGTAGATAGCATAGAACATAGAACAGAATATAGCATAGTATATAGCATAGTACATAGCACAGTAGATAGCACAGAATATAGCATAGTATATAGCATAATATATAGCATAGTAGATAGCATAGTACATAGCACAGAATATAGCATAGTATATAGCAGAGTAGATACCATAGAACATAGCACAGAATATAGCATAATATATAGCATAGTACATAGAACAGAATATAGCATAATATATAACATAGTACCTAACACAAAATATAGCATAGTATATAGCATAGTATATAGCATAGTACATAGCACAGTATATAGCATAGTATATAACATAGTATAGAGCAGAGTAGATAGCATAGAACATAGCACAGTAGATAGCACAGAATATAGCATAGTATATAGCATAATATATAGCATAGTAAATAGCATAGTACTTAGCACAGAATTTAGCAAAATATATAGCATAGTAGATAGCATAGTACATAGCACAGAATATAGCATAGTATATAGCAGACTAGATAGCATAGAACATAGCACAGTAGATAGCACAGAATATAGCATAGTATATAGCATAATATATAGCATAGTAGATAGCATAGCATATAGCACAGAATATAGCATAGTATATAACAGAGTAGATAGCATAGAACATAGCACAGAATAGAGCATAGTATACAGCATAGTACATAGCACAGAATAAAGCAAAGAATGTAGCACAGTATATAGCATAATATATAGCGTAATATATAGGACAGTATATAGCATAATATATAGCAGAGAATATAGTATGGTATATAGAAAAGTATATAGCATAGTTCATAGCACAGTATATACATAGTAAATAGCATATTATATAGCATAGTAGATAGCATAGTAAATAGCACAGAATATAGCATAGTATATAGCAGAGTAGATAGCATAGAACATAGCACAGAATATAGCACAGTAGATAGCATAGTATATTGCATAGTACATAGCACAGTATTTAGCATAATATATAACATAGTATATAGCACAGTAAATAGCATAGTACATAGCACAGTAGATAGCACAGTATATAGCATAATATATAACATAATATATAGCATAATATATAGCATAGCATATAGCATAGCATATAGCACAGTAGATAGCATAGTATATAACACAGTAAGTAGCACAGTATATAGCATAATATATAGCACAGAATATAGCATAGCGTGTAGCACAGTATATACCATAATATATAGCGTAATATATAGCACAGTATATAGCATAATATATAGCGTAATATATAGCACTGTATAAAGCATAATATATAGCAGAGAATATAGCATACTATATAGCAAAGTATATAACATAGTGCATAGCACAGTATATAGCATAATATATAATAAAGTACATAACACAGAATATAGCATAGTATATAGCATAGTATATAGCATAGTATATAGCATAGTACATAGCACAGTATATAGCATAATATAAAACTTAGTACATAACACAGAATATAGCATAGTATATAGCACAGTAAATAGCATAGTACATAGCACAGTAGATAGCACAGAATATAGCATAGTATATAGCATAATATATAGCATAGTAGATAGCATAGTATTTAGCAAAGAATATAGCATAGTACATAACAGAGTATATAGCAAAGTACATAGCACAGAATATAGCATAGTATGTAGCACAGTATATAGCATAATATATAGCGTAATATATAACACAGTATATAGCATAATATATAGCACAGAATATAGCATAGTATATAGCAAAGCATATAGAATAGTTCATAGCACAGTATCTAGCATAATATATAGCATAGTTCTTAACACAGAATATAGCATAGTATATAGCATAGTATATAGCATAGTACATAGCACATTATATAGCATAATATATAACATAATATATAGCATAATATATAGCATAGCATATAGCATAACATATAGCACAGTAGATAGCATAGTATATTGCATAGTACATAGCACAGTATATAGCATAATCTATAACATAGTATATAGCACAGTAAATAGCATAGTACATAGCACAGTAGATAGCACAGTATATACCATAATATATAGCGTAATATATAGCACAGTATATAGCATAATATATAGCACAGAACATAGCATAGTATATAGCAAAGTATATAGCATAGTATATAGCATAATATATAGCAAAATAGATGTCATAGTACATAGCACAGAATATAGCAGAGTATATAGCAGAGTAGATTGCATAGAACATAGCACAGAATATAGCATAGTATATAGCATAGTACATAGCACAGAATAGAGCATAGTATGTAGCACACTATATAGCATAATATATAGCGTAATATATAGCACTGTACATAGCATAATATATAGCACAGAATATAGCATAGCATATAGCAAAGTATATGGCATAGTTCATAGCACAGTACATAGCATAATATATAACATAGTACATAACACAGAACATAGCATAGTATATAGCATAGTGTATAGTATAGTACATAGCACAGTATATAGCATAATATATAACATAATATAAAGCATAATATATAGCATAATATATAGCAGAGAATATAGCATACTATATAGCAAAGTATATAACATAGTTCATAGCACAGTATATAGCATAATATATAATAAAGTACGTAACACAGAATATAGCATAGTATATAGCATAGTGTATAGCATAGCACATAGCACAGTATATAGCATAATATAAAACTTAGTACATAACACAGAATATAGCATAGTATATAGCATAGTATATAGCATAGTACATAGCACAGTATATGGCATAATATATAACATAGTATATAGCACAGTAAATAGCATAGTACATAGCACAGTAGATAGCACAGAATATAGCATAGTATATAGCATAATATATAGCATAGTAGATAGCATAGTACTTGGCAGAGAATATAGCATAGTACACAACAGAGTAGATAGCATAGAACATAGCACAGAATATAGCATAGTATATAGCATATTACATAGCACAGAATATAGCATAGTATGTAGCAGAGTATATAGCATAATATATAGCGTAATATATAACACAGTATATAGCATAATATATAGCACAGAATATAGCATAGTATATAGCAAAGCATATAGAATAGTTCATAGCACAGTATCTAGCATAATATATAACATAGTACTTAACACAGAATATAGCATAGTATATAGCATAGTATATAGCATAGTACATAGCACAGTATATAGCATAATATATAACATAATATATAGCATAATATACAGCATAGCATATAGCATAGCATATAGCACAGTAGATAGCATAGTATATTGCATAGTACAAAGCACAGAATATAGCATAGTATGTAGCACAGTATACAGCATAATATATAGCGTATTATATAGCACAGTATAAAGCATAATATATGGCACAGAATATAGCATAGCATGTAGCACAGGATATACCATTATATATAGCGTAATATATAGCACAGACCATAGCATGGTATATAGCAAAGTATATAGCATAGTACATAGCACCTTATATAGCATAGTATATAGCATAATATATAGCAAAGTAGATAGCATAGTACATAGCACAGAATATAGCATAGTATATAGCAGAGTAGATAGCATAGAACATAGCTCAGAATATAGCATAGTATATAGCAGAGTAGATAGCATAGAACATAGCTCAGAATATAGCATAGTATATAGCGGAGTAGATAGCATAGAACATAGCTCAGAATATAGCATAATATATAGCATATCATATAGCATAGCATATAGCACAGTAGATAGCATAGTATATAGCATAGTACATAGCGCAGTAGATAGCATAGTACATAGCACAGAATATAGCATAGTATATAGCAGAGTGGATAGCAAAGTACATTGCACAGAATATAGCATATTATGTAGCAAAGTATATACCATAATATATAGCGTAATAATCAGCACAGTATATAGCATAGTATATAGCAAAGTATAAAGCATAGTTCATAGCAAAGTATATAGTATAGTATATAGCATAATATATAGCATAATAGATAGCATGGTACATAGGACAGAATATAACATAGTATATTGCATAATACATAGCACAGAATATAGCATAGTATGTAGCACAGTATAGACCATAATATATAGCGTAAAATATAGCTCAGTATAAGGCATAATATATGGCACAGAATATAGCATAGC
The DNA here is from genome assembly GCA_003991215.1 of Morbakka virulenta. Lineage (NCBI taxonomy): Eukaryota > Metazoa > Cnidaria > Cubozoa > Carybdeida > Carukiidae > Morbakka > Morbakka virulenta. The sequence continues at coordinate 961,670 of RDPX01000126.1, forward strand.
ATGTAGCACAGTATATACCGTAATATATAGCGTAATAATGTAGCACAGTATATAGCATAATATATAACACAGAATATAGCACAGTATAGAGCAAAGTATATAGCATACTTCATAGCACAGTATATAGCATAGTATATAGCATAATATATAGCAAAGCAGATTGCAGAGTACATAGCACAGAATATAGCATAGTATATAGCAGAGTAGATAGCATCGATCATAGCACAAAATATTGTATAGTATACAGCCTAGTACATAACACAGAATATAGCATAGTATTTAGCACAGTATATAGCATAATATATAGCGTAATATATAGCACTGTATATAGCATAATATATAGCATAGAATATAGCATAGTATATAGCAAAGTATATAGAATATTTCATAGCACAGTATATAGCATAATATATAACATAGTACATAACACAGAATATAGCATAGTATATAGCAAAGTATATAGCATAGTTAATAGCACAGTATATAGCATAATATATAATAAAGGTACTTAACACAGAATATAGCATAGTTAATAGCACAGTATATAGCATAATATATAACATAGTACATAGCACAGAATATGGCATAGTATATAGCAAAGTATATACCATAGTACCTAGCACAGTATATAGCATAATATATAACATAATATATAGCATAATATATAGCATTACATATAGCTTAGCATATAGCATAGTACATAGCGCAGTAGATAGCACAGAATATAGCACAGTATAATGCATAATATATGGCACAGAATATAGCATAGAAAATAGCACAGAATATAGCATAGTATATAGCATAATATATAGCACAGTAGATAACATAGTATATAGCATAGTACATAGTGCAGTAGATAGCACAGAATATAGCCTAGTATCGAGCATAACATATAGCATAGTAGATAGCATAGTACATAGCACAGAATATAGCATAGTTTATAGCAGAGTAGATAGCATAGTACATTGCACAGAATATAGCATAGTACGTAGCAAGGTATATACCATAATATATAGCGTAATAAATAGCACAGTATATAGCATAATATATATCAAAATATATAGCATAGTTCATAGCAAAGTATATAGCATAGTGTATAGCATAGTATGTAGCACAGTATAAGCATAATATATGGTACAGAATATAGCATAGCATGTAGTACAGTATATACCATAATATATAGCGTAATATATAGCGTAATATATAGCACAGTATATAGCATAGTTCATAGCACAGTATATAGCATAGTATATAGCATAATATATAGCAAAGTAGATAGCATAGTACATAGCACAGAATATAGCATAGTATATAGCAGAGTAGATAGCATCGATCATAGCACAGAATATTGCATAGTAAACAGCATAGTACATAACACAAAATATAGCATAGTATGTAGCACAGTATATAGCATAATATATAGCGTAATATATAGCACTGTATATACCATATCATATAGCACAGAATATAGCTTAGTATATAGCAAAGTATATAGCATAGTTAATAGCACAGTATATAGCGTAATATATAACATAGTACATAACAAAGAATATAGCATAGTACATAGCTCAGAATATAGCATAGTATATAGCGTAATATATAGCACAGTATAAACCATAATATATAGCACAGAATATAGCATATCATGTAGCACAGTATATACCATAATATATAGCGTAATATATAGCACAGTATAAAGCATGATATATAGCACAGAATATAGCATAATATATAGCATAGTAGATAGCATAGTACATAGCACAGAATATAGCATAGTATATAGAAGAGTAGATAGCATAGTACATTGCACAGAATATAGCATAGTATATAGAAGAGTAGATAGCATAGTACATTGCACAGAATATAGCATAGAATGTAGCACAATATATACCATAATATATAGCGTAATAATTAGCACAGTATATTTTTTATTTTATAGCACAGTATATAGAATAATATATAGCGTAAAATATAGCACAGTATAAAGCATAATGTATAGCACAGAATATAGCATAGTTTATAGCAAAGTATATAGCATAGTTCATAGCACAGTATATAGCATAATATATAACATAGTATATAGCAAAGTAGATAACATAGTATATAACATAGTACATAGCACAAAATATAGCATAGTATATAGCATAGTATATAGCATAGTACATAGCACAGTATATAGCAGAATATATAACATAGTATATTGCAGAGAAGATAGCATAGAACATAGCACTGCAGATAACACAGAATCTAGCATAGTATATAGCATAATATATTGCATAGTAGATAGCATAGTACTTAGTACAGAATATAGCATAATATATACCATATTATATTGCATAATACATAGCACAGTATATAGCATAGTATATAGCAGACTAGATAGCATAGAAAATAGCACAGAATATAGCATAGTATATAGCATAATATATAGCATTGTAGATAGCATAGTACATACCACAGTAGATAGCACAGAATATAGCATAGTATATAGCATAATATATATCATAGTAGATAGCATAGCATATAGCACAGAATATAGCTTAGTATATAACAAAGTAGATAGCGTAGAACATAGCACAGAATATAGCAAAGAATGTAGCACATTATATACCATAATACATAGCGTAATATATAGCACAGTTTATAGCATAATATATAGCACAGAATATAGCTTGGTATATAGCATACTATATAGCATAGTTCATAGCACAGTATATAGCATAGTATATAGCATAATATATAGCATAGCAGATAGCATAGTACACAGCACAGAATATAGCATAGTATATAGCAGAGTAGATAGCATAGAACATAGAACAGAAAATAGCATAGTATATAGCATAGTACATAGCACGGAATATAGCATAGTATGTAGCGTAATATATAGCACTGTATATAGCATAATATATAGCAGAGAATATAATATACTATATAGCAAAGTATATAACCTAGTTCATAGCACAGTATATAGCTAAATATATAATATAGTACATAACACAAAATATAGCATAGTATATAGCATAGTATATAGCATAGTACATAGCACAGTATATAGCATAAAATATAACTTAGTACATAACACAAAATATAGCATAGTATATAGCATAATATATAGCATAGTACACAGCACAGTATATAGCATAATATATAACATAGTATATAGCACAGTAAAAAGAATAGTACATAGCACAGTAGATAGCACAGAATATAGCATGGTAGATAGCATAGTACTGAGCACAGAATATAGCATAGTACATAAGAGAGTAGATAGCATAGAACATAGCACAGAATATAGCACAGTATATAGCATAGTACATTGCACAGAATATAGCATAGAATGTAGAACAGTATATACCATAATATATAGCGTAATAATTAGCACAGTATATTGCTTAAAAGATAGCACAATATATAGCATAATATATAGCGTAATATAGAGCACAGTATAAAGTATAATATATAGCACAGAATATAGCATAGTATATAGCAAAGTATATAGCATAGTTCATAGCAAAGTATATAGCATAATATATAACATAGTATATAGCAGAGTATATAATATAGTTTATAACATAGTACATAGCACAGAATATAGCATAGTATATAGCATAGTATATAGCATAATACATAGCACAGTATATAGCATAATATATAACATAGAATATTGCAGAGAAGATAGCATAGAACATAGCACAGTAGATAGCACAGAATATATCATAGTATATGGCATAATATATAGCATAGTAGATTGCATAGTACATAGCACAGAATACAGCATAGTATATAGCAGACTAGATAGCATAGAAAATAGCACAGTAGATAGCACAGAATAAAGCATAGTATATAGCATAATATATATCATAGTAGATAGCATAGCATATAGCACAGATTATAGCTTAGTATATAACAGAGTAGATAGCATAGAACATAGCACAGAATATAGCATAGTATATGGCTTAGTACATAGCACAGAATATAGCAAAGAATGTAGCACCGTATATACCATAATACATAGCGTAATATCTAGCACAGTACATAGCATAATATATAGCACAGAATATAGCTTGGTATATAGCAAAGTATATAGCATAGTTCATAGCACAGTATATAGCATAGTACATAGCACAGTATATAGCATAATATAAAACATATTACATAACACAGAATATAGCGTAATATATAGCATAGTATATAGCATAGTACATAGCACAGTATATAGCATAATATATAACATAGTACATAGCACAGTAAATAGCATAGTACATAGCAAAGTAGATAGCACAGAATATTGCATAGTATATAGCATAATATATAACATAGTAGATAGCATAGTACATAGGACAGAATATAGCATAGTATATAACAGAGTAAATAGCATAGAACATAGCACAGAATATTGCATAGTATACAGCAAAGTACATAACACAGAATATAGCATAGTATGTAGCACAGTATATAGCATAATATATAGCATAATATATAGCACAGTATATAGCATAATATATAGCACAGAATATAGCATAGTATATAGCAAAGTATATAGCATAGTTCATAGCACAGTATATAGCATAATATATAACATAGTAGATAACACAGAATATAGCATAGTATATAGCATAGTATATAGCATAGTACATAGCACAGTATATAGCATAATATATAACATAATATATAGCATAATATATAGCATAGCATTTAGCATAGCATATAGCACAGTAGATAGCATAGTATATAGCTTAGTGCATAGCGCAGTAGATAGCACAGAATATAGCATAGTATATAGCATGATATATAGCATAGTAGATAGCATAGTACATTGGACATAATATAGCATAGTATGTAGCACAGTATATACCATAATATATAGCTTAGTAATTAGCACAGTATATAGCATAGTATATAGCAAAGTATATAGCATAGTTCATAGCACAGTATATAGCATAGTATATAGCATAATATATAGCATAGTAGATAGCATAGTACATAGCACAGAATATAGCATAGTATATAGCATAGTATATAGCATAGTACATAGCACAATATATAGCATAATATATAACATAATATATAGCATAATATATAGCATAGCATTTAGCATAGTATATAGCACAGTAGATAGCATAGTGTATAGCATAGTACATAGCGCAGTAGATAACACAGAATATAGCATAGTATATAGCAAAGTATATAGCATAGTTCATAGCACAGTATATAGCATAATATATAACATAGTATATAGCAGAGTAGATAACATAGTATATAACATAGTACATAGCTCAGAATATAGCATAGTATATAGCGTAATATATAGCCCAGTATTAAGCATAATATATAGCACAGAATAAAGCATAGCATGTAGCACAGTATATTCCATAATATATAGCGTAATATATAGCATAATATATAGCACACAATATAGCATAATATATAGCATAGTAGATAGCATAGTACATAGCACAGAATATAGCATAGTATATAGCATAGGATATAGCATAGTACATAGCACAATATATAGCATAATATATAACATAATATATAGCATAATATATAGCATAGCATTTAGCATAGTATATAGCACAGTAGATAGCATAGTATCTAGCATAGTTCATAGCACAGTATATAGCACAGTATATAGCATAATATATAGCATAGTAAATAGCATAGTACATAGCACAGAATATAGCATAGTATATAGCAGAGTAGATAGCATAGAACATAGTACAGAATATAGCATAGTATATAGCATAGTACATAGCACAGAATATAGCATAGTATGTAGCACAGTATATAGCATAATATATAGCGTAATATAAAGCACAGTATAAAGCATAATATATAGCACAGAATATAGCATAGTATATAGCAAAGTATATAGCATAGTTCATAGCACAGTATATAGCATAATATATAACATAGTATATCGCAGAGTAGATAACATAGTATATAACATAGTACATAGCACAGGATATAGCATAGTATATAGCAGAGTAGATAGCATAGAACATAGCACAGAATATAGCATAATATATAGCATAGTACATAGCACAGAATATAGCATAGTTCATAGCACAGTATATAGCATAATATATAACATAGTATATAGCAGAGGAGATAACATAGTATATAGTATAGTACATAGCACAGAATATAGCACAGCATATAGCATAATATATTGCACAGAATATAGCATAGTATATAGCACAGAATATAGCATAGTAGCGACAAGGCAAAGTCTTTTATAAATAACTCTAATTTGATTGAAAGCGTATTAATTCAACATAACTCTAACTATCACCAATTAACTGGAGTTCGACTTTTAGCTCTTGATGAAATAGCAACTTAATTTTTCTCATTTGTTATTATTATTATTATTTCACTTCTTTATCTTTTTATAATTTAGTATCAACCTCTTGATAATAAAGATGATTCTGCGCAAATTACGCCAGATAACATTGTAAAAACTATCACTCAATTACAAGAGATTGATGAGAATGGAAAGTCTGGTTATCAAAAACAGTTTGAGGTAGGATGTTTGTATAAAATGTATATCTTCATTTTAATTAGAAATATTTCTTCACAGTCTTGTCTATTCAGATATATTTTCTCTTTTTTGTAGGATAGACATATAGAGTAGGTGAGGTAAATAGAGCTTGGTGCTATTTTGGAAAAGGATCACTACTCCTCAATTCCCCCGTCAACTATGAGATACTTTGTTTTGGTTAATAAACATACAAAGTATGGGTTACTGTTGTCACATATGGACAGCTGCTTCTTCATCTCATTTAAAGGTCTTTCAGAGACGTATTTGTAACTTGATAGGGAGTGGAAATAAGAGATAAGAGTTGAAAATAGACTTTAAATCAGTTAAATCACTTAACGGAGGAAAGCACTCAGAAACGAAAGAGTTTTACAATGTGGTTGTCCGATGACAACAACTGCAAACATTATTACAAAGAGTGCCAACAGCTGCATAAAAATATAGAAGTTGGGAGAAACCAGTCATACAAGAAGCAACAACTGTGCTGAAAAAAGCATCAGAACACTTTCCATGAAAATATAGAAAAGACTAAGACAAGCCACACTTCGTCAACAAAACAAATGGTTGGAGAATATCAGCAAGATATGGACCTATCAACTTTTAAATACACCTCTGAATTCGATCAAGAACATCAAGATAAGATATGGGAGAAACTCTCCAACATGGTACATTTATAGAAATACTAAATGGCCTTAAAGTAAATACTTTCCGGTACGATACGAAGAACCATCTTTC
>RDPX01000126.1:994471-1007634 GCA_003991215.1 Morbakka virulenta
TTGTTATTGTTATTGTTATTGTTATTGTTATTGTTATTGTTATTGTTATTGATCATCTACTATGCATACAACAATCCGTTGGAACTCTTTCCCTTTGTTTTAACAAGTTCCATTCGAATTAACAGCTCTCTTCAAAATTCCTTCTGAATACTGTACAATAGACTTCAAAATTAACTTCAGTATTGGTATCTGAACAAATTTGTTTAATGTTTTTTGGCGGAAATTTTAGTAGAGCTCCACAGTATATCTGTTATTATTAATTTCATTTTCAATTTAGAATTCCTTACTTTCTGTATAACCTGTGTGAAGCCTTGATGCTTTCTGTTTTTCTATTTTTCTCCGATTATATTAATAGTGTTAATATCATTAATTAATATTTTTATATTATTGTTTTTTGTATTTACCAAAATTGTTATTACTTTCATTGTTTACTATCAAGGAGAAACATCATCCTTTTCAAAAAATCAAGTACCGTATTTCCTTGGTTAAGCAAGCACTCCAGGGCTTTTATTAATTTTAACACTTTATTGAGGGATGTATTCGAAAATAGCGTATTACAAATTTAAAGAATTTCCAAGGAGACCGATTTTTAAGAACTGAATAATTTCATAATACAAACCAAACAATCTTCTTCTAAAAGTTTTAGAACCAGGCTAACTTTATATCAATTACGTTATCGCTGTCAACATCTTCGATTGCTTTCACCTTTGAGTTTGCTTCTTTCAGGTCAAAGTCTGTCACAATTTGACATTATACTTAGCGTTCAAATTCAAAGACTGTGGGTTTAATATTTCTGCTCCTACTCTGCATGCCTTAGAAGCCTTATGATAGTGCATGTTATTCTCTTTGGAACCATCAACTGGAAAGCACAGTCCGCAACTTTGAATAATAAGGAAACATTACATAATTGTCCGACGAGAAGGAGGCCTAAAGTTTTGGCAAGCGTTTAATCCAGGAGCTCTATTAGTAATCAATGTATTCTATTCTTTAGTAATGTGGGCTTTAAAGGCTTGTTCCATCAAAAATCAGGAACCTAATTGTATTTGGTTCAACCTTGAACAACTATGACATCAAATTTGCCTCCAATAAGCTTGCCTTTGGCAGAGTCGGTAAGCTACGCACAAAAAGCAGCCAACAAAAGCAATATTTTGCCAAAGGAAAACTTTCAAGCAATATTGTCTATTCATTCTCCAGTAGATACTCTATCAGCCATGCGTTCGAAAAGATTACCGAAGAGCACCTAGTTGTGAAATTTCTATTCAGCTCTTTGGTCTCTCTTACTGCACTTTTCAGAACGACTGTTGGACTTGATTTGCTTACATAGACGTTTATCGCCGAACCGTCACTAGTCAGTTTTTGTAAATAATTGTTTTCAAATTAACTTTTTTTTCAAGCCAATACGGTCAACAATCGTCTCTGGCACCATCCCAACCCAAACAACTATTTCATCTATGGCAATCACATTACAGTGAGAATACTTGCTTGCACGCAAGAAATTTTTTGTTTGCAAAAGACAGACAACGAGTTCGTTGATAAGGAAGTCTGAGACATTTTTGTGCTTGTATTGCCTTCGTCTGAGACTAAAGCCATTGCGTCTTAAGAATTTTTAAATCCAGACTTAATTATTATCGAAATACTTTTAATCCCCAGCTTTATTTATAGATCAAGGCCTTCTCATTATTAATTGTTGAGAAATAAAGCCAATTGCTTCATCTCTTCAATATATAACTCCACTAATTCTTCTTCCAGTTTCACTGAAGTAGTTTTACTCCCTCGCCCATTAAATTGCATTTTCTACGCTGTCTCTTGACTTCTCTTTTGTCTTCTAAAGATCTTATTTTTCCTTCTTCAATTCCAGGATTCTTTTAAGTGCAACTCTAAACTTGCCTGCATTACTACAGTTGCCGCCTTTTATTTCCCTATGATTTATTTTATTCAGCTTAAATTGAATGCTTTAACTTTTCCTTTTGGATACTTAGTGTGCTTGTGATTTTTTAAACATTTTCTGGCGTTTTCAATATTCGCAAAAGATGATTGGTTACGCATAATTTAATACGCTTAATTCATTGCGGCATTTCTGTGGATTTGTTGACTGATTAAAATTTGAAGAAATAAAAGAAGGCGCATTTTTTTTGGCTGTTAGTACTTTTAATAAAGCAGGATATCTTTTTTAAAAAAATGATTAATATGTAACTTAACACATGCAAACTCAAATAAGACATTTTTTTTCTATAATCTGACCATTTTCAAAATATGTCACAATTTCCAAGATATCCCTTTTAAGCAAAATGTCTGTTTGTTCAATTTCATTAACTCTGTACATTAGTATTAGGTAGGAAAGTTCACTGACAAAATAGATGAACAAAATGTTGAAAAATTCTCAAAGACAAGTGGAATTCTATCTTGTTTTACATTACTAAATTATTTCTCGCACCCAGAAGTTAGCTGGCACCACAATATGTGTCAGTTTGGAGGTTTTCCTATCTTTTTGCTTACTTTGGTTATAACTAAGTGAATTCTGTGCTTTGGTCACTTTGTCGAGTAAAACCAACACTTTACTCCGTGTTGAATATGTTCCAAAATAAAAGTTACATATGAAATTTGTATTGAAAGTGTTATTAGGGGCAAAAATGTTTACAAGCAATATTGGAAAACGTTTCTTGATGATGTTTTGACATGGAACCCCGACGACAAAAAAAGAGACTCATTTTCATGACGTCAATCCTGTTGGTATCTACAGTCAACAGTGACCACGTTAATTAAGATACTATTGTAGCATACAGTCCCATGTTGCTGTGATTTATTCTTAAAGCTTTTTGGGGTAATACAGAGCCAAACGAGGTCGCAGCATCAGTCATTGTATCCAGAAGGAGGGCAAATGAAAATGTTGTGCTTTGCCTTAACCTGGCAACAACACAAAACATGAAACTTGCCATGGTTTTGCATAGGGAACTGATAGCTACAAAAGAAGCGTCAATGTAGATGGACATTACTGTAAAATACTTTTAATCCAAGTCGAAATGTGCGGTTAATAAATTATTTCAATTCTTTTGTTTAAACGTTGCTGACTGAAGGAGGCATTTGTCAGCATGTCAGACAAAAAAAATATTTAAAAATCAGTTTTTTGAAGGAATTGTTAGAGGCGCTTAATCAAAGAAACAGAGTAAGGTTGAATTTTAGATGTGTATCTTACCTTAGAATTTACCAATTTGTTAAAACACTTTTCTCTTACATCAACCAAAAGATTTTTTATATATCTTCTAACCTATCATTCGCTATTTTTTTTTCTATTCAGGAGCAATACACGTTCTGTTACGAGGCTCTGATATTTCTAAATGAAGAAACTCACTGATACAAAAGAAAACAACTACAGCCTACAAATACTCAGGGAAACATTAGTATAACCTTTCAGAAACACGATTTTACGTCATATAATCTGAGATTGGGATGTCGTGTTTTAAGATTGGGGCTTGATCGATAAAACATCACTTATGTTGTAAAAAAACGGGAGAGAATGCAGCATTCTACATCGTGGTGAATTCTGGCTATTTTGAAACTAATACTTTTACCAATTTTTCTCTTTTCATTGTTTTAATAATACCCCATATACGTATGGGACATAAATACTTCGTCTTCACAGAATACGTTGAGAATTGGTGTGTCGTTTATTGAGTAATATTTTACGTATAAAATTAAAAATTGAGATATATCGCTATATTTGTTGCTGTTCAGCAGATAAGCGATTGAAATTACTAAGACAATGTAACCTTGGTTAAAGAGAAGAAAACATTATTGGCTTTTGTTCTTTCCAGATGTCGACAGCGCTGAAGAATAACTTCTCCATAAGTTTCCCTAATAAACTTGAACATTCTGAACTTTATGGCCTCAGAGGAAGCCATAGATGTAAGAGCTTTATCATGTCATGAGTCGTAAGCTTTTTCTGAGCTACGTTTCGAGAGATACTTCTCCCATCGTCAGGCTGACGATGGGAGAAGTATCTCTCGAAACGGAGCTCAGAAAAAGCTTACGACTCATGACATGATAAAGCTCTTACATCTACATTATTGGTTGTTTTTTTAGGGGGGGGGTGAGGGTTGGGGAGTGTACCATTACGTCATTGGTCTGTACTTTTGTTCTGCACAAATTGTGCAATCCTGTACAAATTCAAACAAAATCCAGAGAGTAGTCCTGGCCAACATCAACATTTAATCAGTTCTATATTGTGTTATATATTCTACTTAGAGTTGTGGAATCATTAAGAACTGACAAGATGACTTGAGTGTTAAGTAGTTTATTAGAGAACGCAAAATGTCTGACTACATGGCTTAAGTCAAAAGTAACAAGAAAACACGTGCACAGCCAGAAAGAGGTTGGTCTTAAGTTATATGAATAGTCAATTAACAGTTTGACAAATACAACAAAATGCGTTTTATATTACAATGAAAATCCAAAGGTATGTTACAACTGCTCAATCTCAATATGGTAAATTTTAGGCTAGGTCAGAAAAGAGGGCACAGTTTTTTTCTGATGCTTATGTGACAACAGAATTAGACTAAATCAGCTTAGCTAAAGAAGAGAAATTATAATGAAACAATGTGACAAGAATAAAAAATACTCTGCATTCATGCTACAGACATATAGTTATAATGCAAGTTGTAAAGGAGCATTTTAGAGTAGATACTGACAGGAATGCCTTAGAGAAACACAAACAGAAGAATCTGTGAAATGAATTGTACACCAGTCACAAGTTGCAAGGTAAAGACAGGGTAATTCTTTATATATAAGTCATCAGCCCAGACCATGTTGATGTGTTGACTTGACATGATACTGCGGAATTGTCAACCAGTTCGGCTTAGTTTGCAGACAATTTACTTTTATTTTAAGGACAATAATAAGTTAAATAAACAACAGTAACGTTCCAGAAGCGATTGAAAACTTTGTCAATATTTCTTTTATTTTTATTCTTTTTGTACTTTAGTGTAACGTATCTAGTTTCCACTCGCTTGTAGCCAGCACATCTTTTCCAATTCTCCTTGTACAATAGAGCTGTTTTCAATTCTCCCACACTTGCCACGTTTGTCTCTCACTTTACCAAAACTATAAATGTCACATTGGTTCTTTCTACTCCCATTTGCTCAACGTATAGGTGCAAAAGCACCAGCTTTGAAGGCCCCCTCTTCACAATGGTTTGCACTTTAATCTGCTAGCTTTATTATTCTGTACCTGACCTATGATGATTCTTGTAAATCTTACCGTGGTAGGAGAGTTGCCAGAATCAATCCAATTCTTTCTCTTTAAATTTCACGATCAGCAACTGCGTTTGTCAACTCATCAAGTTGCAATCCAACATCACAAAGAAGTTAATTATATACGTTGTACTGGATCGAACAACAGAGACATGTTCACTATTCGAACTAAGCAGGAGCAGTTTACTTGCAAGCTCGTTTTTGCTTCACTAGAAGTGTTCATCATACCTTGTTTTGCTTTCTCTGATGCTGTCACATATTCCAGGATTGGTGCTATATAGTTTTTTCAGGCTGAAAAGTTGTTGCCAAGGTTTGTTTATAACAACTTTCATCATTTTAGTGTATGTTTTATTTAGTTTGTCCTCAAGGTATTTTGTTAGTTTTTATATGGGGGAATCATGGGGCAAGACTGATTCCACAACTCCCCTGAAGAAATCCTCGAGGCAATTTTCTAAACATGAAGATTTTAAAACCACTAATTGTTTGTTAACAACACTGCAGGATTTTGCAACGTGCATAAGAATAGCATTTTCTTTTGAAGAAGGCAGCTGCTCAGATAGGTAAACATGCAGTCCCGTGCCTTCTGTTGTACTGTGAAAGTATTTTAAACGATGAAGCAGTCACAAACGTATATGCAAACTTGGCCAACATTATGGTACTTGAGATTTAGTTCTTTGTGGAAGGATTTGTGTTCTTGAATTAATATTATCTTCAGCTGCTTATACATGACAGATACAACATTTTCTGAAGCCTATGTAATCGTTTGCAATGTGAAAACATTGAAATTGGATAGCAGAGTTGTTCTCTTGGCCCTTAATAGGTGGTTTTAAAAGGAGGGGTTTTTTACCTAGTTTTTGGACCAGTAGCACATTTTTGGATAACGTAGGCCTGATCTATATCATTCCAGCAAACACTCAATGTTTGTCGGGTGTAACGGAAGTAAATTGATATTCACATTTATCTGTCAATACCTGGAATCATATTTGTATACCCCACCACAACAGATGAAAATAACGTAAAAACTGCTGCCGGGTAGAAAAACAGTTGCCGTTGCCAGAATCATTGCGGAGATGGCCAGTTAAACTACCTGAATTATGAAGAGATTCTACTCAAACAAAGTAGGTTCTTCTTGTTCATAATGGTACCAACTAAGATAGGTGCTGATGGCTTTTGTCATAAAGTACCGGTTACGATTATGGTTATCGTCAAACTCATTCGCTTTTTGTCAAAGACCGGTTTTTATTTGAGTTCTAAATCGATGTTAAATATTATAATGACATATCATTTCAAGCAACAGAACGATTAGCAGCCATGAAAGAGACAGAGAATTCAAAATACTAAATATTTCATAAATTTTTTAGGTTATTCAATATATCAGAATTTAGTCTAATTTTCTATTATAGCTCAGCCTTTTACTTGACTAAATCAAAACCTATTCCTATAAGAGAATTGAAATGCGAACGAATCAATATTTAAATGCTTAACAACAGCTGACTATGCTAGATGAGAAGTGATAGTTGCAAAACATTCCAGTTTAGTCCCAATAAAATATTTAAACTGTTTCAATATTCATTTGAAGAGTTCCTCTCAAGAACAAAATCATAAGTAAGAACTTTCTTAAGGTTAGACCTTAATTAAAAATGCATAGCTGTGCATTGATTGATAAGGATCAGTGGACGACCAGTTAAATTAGATTATTGTGATAATTTAAGGCTTTTAATACTTTTTCTGTTTAAAGATTTAATACCTAAGTCAAGATGCAATGATTTCAAAATGAAATATTATGTCAAAATATCTACAGTAAGTTATGATATTTTAAAATCTTTCTTTCTGTCTTGTTGTGATGTTGTAAATCCTTATGTTAATCAAATACAGAAAAAAAGTAAGGAAATGAAATAAATTGAATACATGTTTGTACTAGCCGAAAAAGGAAAAGGAACCACCACCAACAAAAACCAATAAAAAAATTGTTTACAAAATTATGATTTTGAGATTTCATTGACAAGGTAATTTTCTCGAACCTCTATTTTTGCATTTAAGTCCCATATGACTATCTTATTACTTTATCTAGGTATTGACAATTGAGTTACTTGTTTAAAATGATTTCCCTAAAGGCATTAATTGTTCGTTTTTGGCGTAATACTATAACTCGTTTATTATAATTATTATAAGTTGAGCGATTATTAATATTTGCTACATTTATTTACAAAAATTAATTAAAATTGTAAAACAGAGTTTAGTACGTTAAGGTTTGTTTAATATTTTTTCATCGTATCAAATTATTCCAAAACATTGGAAACAGACAGTCTACTGCTCCAGCTTTAGAGCTATCCCCCGATAACATTTTCATTCGTCCCAGAACTTTCTCTGAAGGTATTTCTAAAAATTTCTCAATTCTTTTATACAAAATATCATACTATGTATAAAACCATAATTATTCAACTTATTTAAAAATTTTTAAAATTAATCTGAAAAGACTACATCTTTTCTCTTTTACAGTCTAAAAAGACAATTTACAACTAACGATGGTTTCATTGCTTGTAATTACCAAAATAAATTTCCATTGAATAACTCAAGTGCTCTTAGAAGAATCATAAGTGACCATTGACCTGCCATCCTGATAAATTAGGATTCAGGATTAATGTATGAAAAATGAGGTAGATAAGAGAGTTACCTATGTACGTGGGTATTACGCTATCCCAAATACATTGTTTCGTCACATACTTTGTTTTTCAACCATTTCTGTTTTTTACCATTTTTGAGAAATTATATTTTGGGAAAAAGATGCGTATTCACGCAAAGTTTAACATGATATTCACACATTCCATCCCGCGTTAATAGTTTGGATAGACTTTTAAGACCCTATTTTTCGCTACTAACCATTTTACTGGTGTACATTTCAAGTTTGACTCTCATATGTTTATATTTCCATAACTAATTAAAGTGATATTTGCAGTAATGTAGTATTTGTTGCCTTGCTTACTGACTCGAGAGTTTTTAAACGCAAGGAAGTATTGCCGCCCTTCTACATCTTTGTATTTTCCTTGTTCTTGTTCTTGGGCAATTTCTCTTTTCGTTCTAGAAAATTGACAAAATAATAGACTAGTCTTTAATGTGTCCACTGCAAGCGTGCTCTATTATGTAATAGAACAATATGTTGGTCAATTCTGAAACTCAGTTAAATGTCGACCTAATGGGCACCCATCCATGCATTAAGTGAGGCTCAGAGCTTTTTTTATAGAGACTTCTTTGCTCAGTAATGTTGAGTTATTTTATAGAAACTTTTTTGCTCAGTAATGTTCAGTTATTTTATAGAGACTAAAGGTTTTTCAGTGTTAAGAGTTTGTCAATGCATTCAAGCTGCCAAGGTCCATGATGACTCATTAATTAGCAAATATATTATTATTAAAAATTATGCCTTCATGGCCGGGATAGTATGGCATATATATTGCAAATATGGTATAAAAATAACGTTTTTAAGCCTCCAGTAGTGCATATTGTCTAGCTTATTATCTTTCTAAATGCTTAGTTTCTTACGTTTGCCAAAACATTCAAGCTCCCCAAATTTACTAAAACCCTTTAATCCAAGAAAAAAGGTATAAAACAAAAATGGAATAACAAAACAACAAATCTTAAAATAAAATAAGAAATATTCTATATATAATATTTTCTTAAGTCATTTGTTAGCATTACAAAAGTTAAAAATTTCACTTGGATTTAGAGTTTACATTTATTTATACAAAGTATATGTAACTATGAAATTTATTAATGTATATATAATTTCGTATTTACATGATATTTATATAATTAGTTTACATATAATTTATATATATATTATAAAAGATTTATTCATCATAAAAATATATTTAGGTTATTAATTTACATAATTTTTTTATTTACTTATAGTTTTATATTTATGTATTTTTATGTATTTTTATAATTATAAAAATGTTTATATGGCTGAAAAGGGGTTTTATTTAATGTTTATTTATCCTTATATTGTTTTTTGTCTTATTAAATTATTTAAAGTTTCCTATTTTCAAAAATTTTAATATGTATATTATAAATTTGTTTTTATAAATACTCCCATATCTTACCTTAGTATTGGTCTTACAATGAAAGTCATCATGTCTTCTATTTCAAATTTACCTTTAAAAGCCTTCAAGGTTAGAAATAAAAACTTCATTTTTTGAATTTGTTTTTTTAGAGTAATGATCTTATTTTTGTTTATTTATTTGCTCAGGAATCAAACATGAAAAACATTCTACTGTTAGTGGAACTAATTGCTCTTGTTTTTATGATGGAAGGTAAAAGACTGTATAGGTAGTTATGCTTTTCAGTATTCAAAATAATATATCCAGTCCTCTGAACAGTCCTAATATCCTTGGAAAGTTTTCTCTGCAGCAACAATGGTTTCTTTTCAGTTCATTATGGAACTCAGATAAAACTAAATGATTCTTTGCTTTATAAGATCCTTTAATTCAAAGTAAGTTTAAGGATAGCAAATTTTGTAGATATCAAAACTTTAGTTTTCTTTGAGGCTATTAAAGAGTTCTATAAATTTAGGCTAAGAAATAGGACCATTGTTAAGCCCACTTAGAGTAATTTTTATATTTTGTATCTAGCTACGTGCCATTTTGTGTTTTTGTACTTCCATAAACTTGCACATATTTTGATTTACTCATGTTGATTTAAATAAATCATAAAATATTCTGGACAATTCTTATTTCCGCAGGGAATACAGGCTTTTGCTTATTGTTGCCCTATATTGCATCATAGATATTTACAGGCATAAAGGATAAAGGGGGTCATATGAGATTTTACCTCTTCATCCAAGGGGATATAAAGACATTTAATGAGATATAAAATTCAATAACAAAATAGAATTGGGCTCTTTCAGCGTAGGTCTTAATAGTTGCAAAACGATCAGATCACCAAACAAGCTCACGACTAGCCACGTTAACAGTGACCCTGTTCCCTCAATGTACAAAGGTCAGCTATAAATTGGCCCTTACGCAATGGATTGACTTGATCAATATAAAGCTTCTAATCTAGATTAAAGTCCGGTATTTGACTTTGATCTAGAGATCTTTTTCCATTGCAAATTTTTTTAATTTTCATTTCCAAGTCGTATTTTCCCTCTTCCTGACAGTTTCTAAGATTGCTCTTTCTCTCCGAATCCAGATGATCTATCTTTGCTCAAAAATATCAAGCTGTACGTTTTCTTTCTGTCATTAATGAGTTCTTTGAACGGCTCGTAAATAGTTGTTGGTAATCTTCCTGCACTCTAGCTCTTAGATAGTCTTATTAGAATTCCATTGTGATTATGTCTTCGAAGATATAACCCTAAATACATTCATGTTTTCCTTCTCAGAATCAATTCAAATTGTAACAGATACAATAATTTGTTCACTTTTTCACGAATTTCCTTCTACATTTTCAACAACACTTCAAGAGAAATACTTCTCCCATCGTCAGGCTACTGAAATGATTAGATACGGCTATTTTATACTTTGGTAGTGTGGATGTGGGTGTAGACAGGGCTGAAGTTGTTTCGCGAATTGGCGCTATACCTATGTTGTGTTTGTTGTGTTTCTTTCTTCAGGGCTGGAAGCCATATTACTGGAAGGGTGTAGGATATACTGTTGATGTGATTGCTGCATTGCAAGGAATGGATTGTTTCTTTTCCTTGCAATGGGAGAAGTATCCCTCGAAACGTAGCTCAGAAAAAGCTTACGACTCATGACATGATAAAGCTCTTACATCTATGGCTTCCTCTGAGTCCACAAAGTTCAGAATTTTCAAGACTTCAAGAGAAAGTTCAACATATTACTTTCTGTAACTTGCTTTACGGCTTCCTTCAAGTTTATTTTTTGCAATTCTGAAAACAATCAATAACACTTTCCTGAAATAATCCTCTTTTGATCACACCTATAGAATGAGAGTCCAAGCGTAATACTAACAATGGAATATGAAAATCTGAAAAGTATTCATAATAGTTTCCCTTGCTGAGCATATCACTATACTGCAACACTGTGATGCCTCGATGTCTCAGACTTCTGTGTCCAGTTATACATTGAAAATATCCATCTCTTAGAAGCTACAATTAAGTATGCTTTTATGCCTCTTAAAATAACCTTTGCTTGATCATATTGTAGAGGAGTAACTTAATTCCCTTTCTCTAGCATGTTGACGGTAACAAAGGGAGTGTAAAATTTTGTGTGAAATATCGCCTTTTAAACTTCAAAATATTTCACATTTTCCTATTCAAAGGAAGCTGCATGAAGTCCTTTGTACTTTGAATATCACAGCGAGCTTTCCTCGCCGTTCTCAATATTTCGGTAGATAGTTTAATTTAAAAATGATTTATTACTCAATAGTCATACTTGTTCTATAGTTATAGCTATAATTGTTCGATATTTATATTCATGTTTTATTTGTTTACTGTTCTGATAGCTTGTTTCAAAGTTTATTCTATTTTTCAAGTCATAACTTCATTTCTGTCGTGTTTGGGGCACAACGTTTTATAGGTTTGTCTACTACCGAAATATAAACAGAGTTTATGTTTTGGCATGGTGCAATTGAGAGACATTTTTAGTATACAAAACAGTTATTGTAGAAACAAGGATTTACAAGCAATTGTATTGAAATAGATTTTTTAATAAATAGTAACTAACGTAGAGATCACCGAACTAAATCTAGAGAGAAATAACTTTGGAAAACTGAGTGTGACTAGAAATTAAACATTTAGATTGCTGATTAAGAACAATGCAATGCAAAAAGCCAAAAAGCGTATGAAATTGTGAAGAAGAAGAAGAAGAAGAAGAAGAAGAAGAAGAAGAAAAGGAAAAAAGCTTAGGTTATGAGATGAGTTGACCTTAAAATTAACCACATTCAAATCATATGATAAAGAAAAGTACTAGGACACCAAAGGTTTACACAATCTAGCTTTCCAAGAAAAAAATATATAGATAAAGATATGTTAAAACGAAGAAATAATTGCACAAGGATGTAGACCAGAAACAAGAGATGCCACAAACTAGACTGTTTTAAGTGATGAAAGCTGATTACAACATCTCCTATAACTAGTTACTTACAGTAAAACCGATATAATTTTATCTTTAATTTTACCTCGAATACAAATTATATGTCCTGTACTTTGAAATAAAATGGATGCAAGTTCCACTTCCTTGTCAGTGGGATAAAAATATTAGAATACGGAATTCAACTCATTAGATATTCTTGTAGTTTTGAAAATATTCATTACATTTTTGCATTCATAACACTGGTCAACAAAAAAAATTTTTTTTTCAATTTGTCATGTAAATCAATGTTGTTTTTAGCTAATTTGAGGGTGGTAAATCCGAAAATGACCTCATATTTTCACCGTTGGTTACGAGTTTTTTCGGTACAGACTTGCCCCTTTTAAAAAAAAGCCCACATATTTTTTTAAAAACATGAGATATGGATATGGTTGGTACTACCATTTTGAGGTAGCACGAAAAGAAAACAATGTAAATTTGCAATTCCTACACCTGTTCAATGAACTACACTCATATTGAAAAATGTTATTTGCTTTTCATTTAGAATCACATGGCTGTTGTGATCGTAATGAGTCCTATGCAATTGTCATTTGGGGCCCATATCAGATGATGACAGGAAACAAATGAGGTTTTAAAGTGATTCTTCAAAATTGTTACTCAGTGAGATTTACAGAGTCAAATAAATTATTGGGAATGCATTGAGTTGTAAGACCAATAAGACCAATCACAACAAAAAACTGATCAATTAACAGAACTTTTGGTGTTGACAAAACTCAAATGTAAAAGAACATGTTGACAAACTAAGGTTAAAAATTGTCTCTTCCTTGATTTTCTGTCATGCTTGGCATCATTAAAGTCGCGTTTAATACTCCAA